>QANW01013297.1:136833-147666 GCA_003254865.1 Dryas drummondii | reverse complement strand
TTTGTTCTTAAATTTGTTTATTAGTGTTGAATAAATTAGTTTAATCCTGATCATTGTTCTTAGGGAAATTAGTTTGCTGATATTTTCTTATGCTAGATAACAAATTAGTTTTCATATAAAATTAGTTAGTTTTATATGTTTTTTAATTATAAAATTTATTAGGTAGTTTGTATGTAGATTAGTTAGTTTGTTAGTTTTTAAATATAAAATTTAGTTTAATTACAAAATGTAGATTAATTAGTTTAAGAAATATAATTTAGTTCTAAGGTGGAAGGCGATGGAGTCAGCTCCCAATGATGTAGTTCAGCCATCCTCGAGTACTGGGAGCCCCTCTATGCCACGGAGGGCCCGTCGATCTCACCGCTCTAGTCAAGTCACCGCTTCCGCTTCCGCTTCCACTTCCGCTTCATCTACTGCGACGAAGGGACCATGTAGTGGATTGAAGTCCTCTCGGATCGTGCGCAGTACTGGGGCGCGGATTCCAGTCATGTGTGTGCAAAACGGCCGACAACCGTTAGATCCTAACGTTGACAGTTTGTTCTCGCACGATGTGGGGGCTATTATCCGTGCCGAGCGCGCCATGGTTGCAACCACTTGAAAAAAATTGCCGGCAGAGATTCAACACAAAGTGATCCGCTCCATCTCAGTGAGTATATAACTCAATAATTAATTCAAAACGATAAATTTGATCATTCATAACAATCTAATATTTTTTTCAGGTTAACTTTGACATTCGGATGGATGATCCCCTCACCGTCACGTACATGACAGATTTACTCATCAAGTCCTACAGGCAGTGGAAGCACGAACTACACGTGCATTTCAAGGGATTTTCGTCGGCAGTTGAGGCATTGGCGAACCCCCCTATGGAGTTGGTAGAGCGGTCTGACCAGTGGCGTTTTTTGTGCGAGCATTTCATGAATCCGTCGTTTTTGGTACGTTTTTTCATTTTAAGACTTTAAAAAATTGATTATTGTTTTGTTATTCTATTATTGTATACATACACTAACATATTTATAATTTGCTTAATATTTAACAGAAGAAGTCGGTCGCCAACGCCAGAAACCGGAAAGGGAAGCCGTTTAACCATCATAGTGGTCCGACGCCCATCTCATATCGAGTGGAGTCGCGACGTCGGGTACGTCATTATTTAATTTAATACATATATATTCTTTAATATTGGTTGGGTCTTTGACAAAATTATTTTCTTTTTCAGCGTGGGTCGCAATTCCCGGAGATAGATACTTTCGGAGATATCTATGTTCATCCCGGTTGTGATGCGGCCAAGGCAAAACATGTTAGTTTTTTATATTTTAATTTTTTTCACAATTTTTTATATTTATTTTTCTAATTGGTTACTTGTATATATAACATTTTGAAGGATGAGATGGTGGCCAACTCGAGAATATATTTGGAGAGCTTGGCCGAGCAGCACCCTCCGGGTACTCCGTTGGAGTCGATTCCAGTACCCGATCCCGATGTCGGACTTCGTATTATGATAGACTCATTGGGTGTTAGGCCCGGTAAGGAAATACGCGGCATGGGATATGGGAGGATTCGTGATGTTCGATCCTCGTCTTCGTCTTCGTCTTCTTCTCAGCCATCTGCAGTCGTCGCAGGGTTGTCCGCTCAAGTGAAGAAGTTGCAGGAGGACTTACGAGCTGAGAGAGCGGAGAAGGAGGCGTTGTATGCTGCATTGACCAAGGCGATACCTGGGTTTGTCCCGCCACCATCTTCTCATCAACCTCCGTCAAATATGAATGATGATGATGCTACTAGTTTTGAATAGATTGACCATTAGGGTTATTACTATTTTGTATGGATATTTTGATATATAAATTTATTAATTTTGTTTTATATAGTTTTTTAATAAAGATTTTTTTTTTTAAATTATTAAATTCAAATATATAATCTAAATAAAAAAACAATTTAAAAAAATATATATATGTTTGGGAGACGAAATTATTCGTCGCCTAAACATGCTTTGGGCGACGAACCTAACTATTCCTCGCCCAAATAATGTTTAGGCGACGAACAATTTCGTCTCCTAACCCTTAGTTGGGCGAGGAATAGGTACGTTCGTCGCCTAAAGAACGTTTGAGCAACGAATAATTTCGTCGCCCAAAGCATGTTCTGGCGAGGAAATTAATTATTCCTCCCCCAAAGCAGGTTTAGGCGACGAACAATTTCGTCGCCCAAACATTATTTGGGCGAGGAATAGTTAAGTTCGTCGCCTAAAACATGCTTTGGGTGACGAATAATTTCGTCGCCTAAACTTGCTTTGGGCGAGGAATCATATGCTTTAGGAGACGAAACACGCCGTTGCCCAAGGTGTCTTTGGGCGACGAAATGTACTGGTTCATCGCCCAAACTCTTGGGCGTCATGCATTGGGCGGCCAAACCCTTGACGAACTCAGTTCATTGCCCAAACCTTTGGGCGACGAAATTCGACTTTGGGAGAGCAACTAGGTTCGTCACCCAAACCTTTTTTTCTTGTAGTGGTAGGATGAGGAACTACACTGGCCAATATCTGCTAGGTGAGGTCTAGTGGGGTTTTTTTTTTTTTGGCCAATTCTAGTGGGTTAAATTACCTATATATGTTACTATAAATGATGGGTCCAGTTCAACTAGAGGTCAACGCCAATATTTTTTAGGTGAGATTGTTGTTTCTAGAGGCCAAAACTAAATTGGAGTCTTACATGTAATGTGGATAGATGTGGCATCTTCTCCGATATGTTGTAACCAAGATCTTTATTGATTAACTAGTCATTGGAAATTTCCAATAGGGAAAATTTTCTAAGACCGAGGGGGGCATCCCATCTGACTTCTCTGACATCTTCTGGGAGAAAACTTATTTATGATGTGTGATACAACTGCCGAAGGGCTTGTCGTAGCCAAAGCGGTTGAAGAGTTTGAAAAGCTTGTTATAGCCTTGTGTCGAGAGGAGTTTGACAGGGCTTTTCTTTGCTGGGAAAGGGGGCAGCGAATCAAGATTGTTGCCGAATACATTTCTGAAGCCTAAAAACCTAAAATCTGCATGAAGGATTTATAGTGTGAGCCTGCCTAACTAGATGATTCAAAGGCCGAAGTTCAAGATCCATTGCTTTAGATTAACTTGGGTACAAAATAAAAGCCTCGGCCGATCTTTATTAGTGGGTTGTTAAGCCCAGGCAAACAAAAGGCAATGATAACACTTCTTAGAGAATATTCAGATTGTTTCGCCTGGAGTTATGATGAGATGCTAGGGTTAGAGAGAGACATTGTTGAACACATATTGCCATATATTAAAGGAAGGGTTCAAACCATTCGCCAAGCCTACGAGAAGGTTTTCCAAAGAAGTGGAACTGAAAATAATCAAGGAGATTCAGCGTTTAGTGAATGCAAGATTCATTCACCTAATCCGTTATGCCAAATGGATTTCTAACATAGTGTCAGTCGTAAAGAAGAACGAGAAGCTGAGAGTTTGTGTTGACTTTAGAAACTTAAACACAGCTACCCCTAAGGACAAATACCCAATTCCTGTAGCTGACTTGCTAGTTGATGAGACTGCCGGGCATGAGATTTTGTCATTCATGGATGCCAATACAGATTACAATCAGATTTTCAATGCTGAAGAAGATCGGGACAAGACTACATTTAGGTGTCCAAGGCATGGTAGACTGTACAAATGGTTCGTAATGTCGTTCGGGCTGAAAATGGCCAGCGCCACATTTCAACGAAAACTGTTGAGGTGTATGTGGATGACATTGTGGTCGAAACTAAGTAGAGAGCTACACATTTACATGACCTTCGGCATGCTTTTGAAAAGATGAGGAAGCACAACTAGAAGATGAATCCGTTGAAATGTGTTTTTGGCCGAGGTCTCGGCTGGGAACTTTTAGGTTTCTTGGTGAACCAACGAGGAGTGGAAGTGGACAAAAACAAGGAAAAGGCAATCATGGAAGCTCCCCCGCCGAGAAACAAGAAAGAAGTACAATCCTTTCTCGGCAAGGTGAATTTCCTTCGCCGGTTCATTTCAAATATGACAAGACCGCACCGGATTTCCACCCTGAATCTCGGAGAAAGTCCTGTAGGAATCCAAAATCAAGGAAAATCCTACCGAAAATTCGGCAGAACCTCCCCTGAAAATGGACTAACCCCAAAATTTTTATTAACCTGTAAAAACACTTCTAAGAACTTCAACCACCTCTACCACAACCAAAAAGGGTCTCAGACCCAACAATTTCAAGAAAAATCATCTTAAAATTTAAGTGTGGTTACCAGAGCCCCACTATTCTATTACAAGAAATTTTTTTCAAAATTAAAATGGCGCCTACAAGGTCCGAGTAAGGAAGTGATCAAACGTAAATGCCTCGACTTGATTGGCGCGACCGCTCCTTGCCTAGGGGAAATTTAAAACAAAATAACAAAGCGTGAGAGGAAACTTAGTGAGTGGACATAAACTAATTTAGTAGTATAAAACCCTTCGTAAACTTATTTCCATACATAAAACCCTTTTTACTTAAAAATCAGACTTAGTTTTGAAATCCCCCAGTTTTTAAAAAACCCTATTGAAACTCCTTTCCAAACAAAAACAACAATTATTCCACAAAAACATACTCATCATTTAAGTAAACACAATTGATCCGATAAGAACTTCCATAAAATATGCAAGATAACAATTAAACATGATATCACGCCAAAATAGACAATAATGTAATTAACTCAAATCCTTCATTTGTCATTCATGCAAACTATCCATCTTTAGGTCATGAAATGAAACATCACATTATATAAGTATCCGGAAAGCTACTAGTCATACTCTTGGGTAATTAAGCTCGCCACATCTCGTGCATAGGCACGAGCAGGCAGATAAGCTCGCCACTTCCCGTGCAGAGCAAATCAATGCACGAGCAGGCAGGTAAGTATGCTCGCCACTTCTCGTGCAGAGGGAATCGATACACGGGCAGGTCGGGATGCTCGCCACTTCTCATGCAGAGCGAATCTATACACGAGCAGGCAGGGATGCTCGCCACTTCTCGTGCAGAGCGAATCTATACACGAGCAGGCAGGAATGCTCGCCACTTCCCGTGCAGAGCGAATCAATGCACGGGCAGGCAGGTATCCTCGCACAAGCTCTAACACAACGTTATCCAAACTAATTCATCAGTATACATGCCTCTTGAATTTCATATTTCATCTCCCTTAAGCAAAAATCATTAGAACGTGTATATGAGAAATTTATACTTAATTCATAACCCCAGAGCCCAAATCAAAACTTATTAGTTACTCAAGGAGTTGTACTCATGAATAAAGTCAAAGTTTCCAAAGTGCATATATATAACATCCAATTTAAACAACCACCCTCCACCAAAGAGAATTTCCTCAATCAAATAAATACACCAAAGCTCAAATAAATCTAAAGATATGAATATGGATTTAAATTATGGAATTTAGTAAATTTCTTTCAAAAACCAAGTCCAACCCACAATGCAACAATCTAAATAATCTCAAGGTAATAATTAGAACAATAATCATGAAATTCATAAATCATTTATTAAAAACAAGGGGTCCACTCACAATGCGAAATCAACGTTGATCCTCCGTCGGATTGTTTTGAGCCTCGTTGATATTGCCTATAATATAAGCAAATAAATATGAAATAAGGCTCAGCTCAACGAAAAAATAAGGTGAGTGTGTGAACCTAAACGTTCCGCTGACATCTATATTTTCTCACGGTTATAATAAAAATTCCGTTTAAAGCCCCAACACTCAAAAGCCTTCTAGCTCTTTCCCGGCTCTAAATCCAACAACACCCAAACTTTTTAATCCGCTCAAATCACTCGAATAAACCTTATACACACTATACCTCAGTCGGGGTTCGTCTAGGAGTCCTTCGGTACTGAAAAGTAACCAAATTATGGTCCAAAATGGGGTTTTATCACGTCCCAGCAACGTCAACCCATCTAAACTCAATAACCAAACTGAAAATAAACCTAAATTTCATAAAAATTAAGGAATTTGACGGCTGGGTGGTCGGAACCACTGTTGTCGCGGCCTAAAGTAGCAGTTCGTAACCCAAAAGTCATAAATTCTCCAAAATCCATTAAATTGTCGATTCTAATCAGCCATTAGAGGTCCATAGGGGTGGAAATTGCCCAAGAATTAACCAAGAAACACCCCCATGGCCGAAATCAAAGATAACCCGAAATGGGTGTTTAAACCCCAATTTTTTTCAACTTCACAAAAACTCAGTCTAAAACACCGAATTCATTAGGGAAAAGGAAACCCATAACAAGTGGAAGGAAACCTACCAGAAATCAAGGTGAAAGGAGGCTGAAGTGGCCGAAATCTGGCGAGTTAAGTTGGCGGTGGCTAGCTCCCAAGCGCGATTTTTTGTCACTGCAATGGCTGGTCGGCGAGCAGAGGGGTCAGCGCCGGCGGTCTGGGTTGGTTGGGGGGGTGGCCGGCGGCGTGAGTTCTAGTTCTTGATGGTGGCTGGGTGTGTGCACATGCAGGGAAGAAGAGAGAAAGGGGAAGTGCGGGAGAGAGAAGAGTCTGGAGAGAGAAAGAGAGAGTGTGTGGGCTGGTTTTTAATTAAAATGTTGGCTTAATTATCGATTTACCACCCAAAACTGTAACTCAATCCCACTTTGCCACCTGAAAGTTTTTTTGTCCCAGATTACTACCTATAACTTACATTCGTATCCCATCTTACCTTGTTCTGTCAACAATTCCGTTAAAAATGATGACTTGGCAGTTAATGCTGACGTGGCGCGCTGGATGTGCGCCACATGTCACATCTTTGCTTTTATTTTTGGATTTTTTTATTTTTTATTTGATAAACTTTAAAAATTAATTAAAAATAGCTCCGAACTCAGAAAAATACACGGAAAATTCCTACAGACTCGTCTTGACTAGCACTAATTTACTATCAGGTTAAATTACCAATTTGCCCTCTAAAAATTTCCAAAAAAATTAGAAAGTCCAAATTATTCCTAAAGAATTAAAATAAATTTCCCTCTATTAAATAAATTCTAGATTTTCATAAACTCTTGGACAAATTCTCAAAAATATTTGGAAATTACCAAAAGCCTGTTTTAGAGAATTATTTCGAAACTTTACAGAAATTCTAGAATTTTTCCAGAATTTATTTTGTAGGGAAATTTATTTTCCTCTAAGACCGAGAGGTCTTTTGGGTAGCAAGTGTTCACGAGAAGGTATTGTTTGTTTTTAGAAGACTAACGATGCAGGCCTCATATTTTTTGGAGTTTCGGAGATTATCCTATGAATTTCTAAAGAGTCTAGAGTATTTTAATTTTCTAGAAATAAATTTGAACTTTCCAAATTTTCTGGAAATTTTTAGAGGGAAAATTGGCATTTTGACCCCATAATAAATTAGTACTAGTCAAGACAAGTCAATAGGAATTTTTCGTGTATTTTTCTAAGTTCGGAGCTATTTTTAATTAATTTTCAAAGTTTATAAAAATAGGAAAATAAAAAAATCAGAAAATACAAGAAAAAATTGACAGAACAAGGTAAAATGGGACACAGATGTAAGTTACAGGTGGTAATCTGGGACAAAAAAACTTTCAGGTGGCAAAGTGGGAATGAGTTACAGTTTTGGGTGGTAAATCGATAATTAAGCCTTAAAATGTTTGGGGTTCAAATTACAAAAATGCCCCTTCTAGAAAAATATCTATACTTTCCACGAAACTCCGAATTTAAGATCCGTTTTCACCTACGCGTTTATACGTTCAAACTCTATTTAACCATGTTAATTTCATAATTTTAAAAGATGCCTCTAAATTAATTCCCATTAGAAACCCAACTTTTCTTTTGAGGGCAAAACGTCCATGTTCTTAAAAAATTTACCAATCATAGGTCTAAGGTTCGAAAAATGTTCAGTAAACTCCCATGGGCTTCACTCGTCTTGCCATATAATTTTTTTTATTTATTTAATTTTTTTTTTTTTTGAGTTCCACGACTTAATTTACTTTGTTCTTCTTAAGTCCACAACAAATAAAATTTTAAATTTCTACTGAAAATTTGGGGTCGAGTCGTTACAAAATATGTCTGGCAAGATCAAGCCCTTTTACCACTTTACTTCGCCTAAAGAAAGAAGAAGAGTATCAAGGAGCATCAAGAAGCATTTGACGTTTTGAAGGACTATCTCACCAAACCTCCTGTTTTAATGCCTATTAAGAGAGGAGGAGTCCTTAAGTTGTACATTTTTGCATCTGAGCAGTCAATTGGGAGTTTGCTCGCCCAAGACAATAGCCAAGGGAAGGAACATGCCATTTATTATCTTAGTAGGATTCTCACAGGCGTGGAAATCAAGTACTCGACTATTGAGAAGTTATGTCTTGCATTATACTTCTTGGCTGTAAAACTCAGGCATTATTTGCTACCATGCTATATATGTTCACATGATTGCCAAGACTGATTTGGTGAAGTACATGCTGACCCGACCCATGATACATGGCCGAATCGGTAAATTGACTTTAGCCCTGAGCGAATTCACGTTGCAATATATTCCTCAAAAAGCCATGAAAGGGCAAGCCCTAGCTGATTTCTTAGCTCATCACCCTTCTACAAAAATCGAGGGCATGGAGGAAGTTGAGATCAATATGTTGGAGGTGTTTGACTTTGAACATCAAGCAAGATTTTCCAAACCATGGAAGCTTTATTTTGATGGGTCAAGTACTGAGACTTCAGCAGGGGCGAGAGTCTTAATTATTTCTCCTGATGAGACAAGGTATCATTATTCTTTTAAATTTGATTTTGATTGCACTAACAACCAAGCAAAATATGAGGCCTTAGTGATTGGCTTGGAGTTACTTCACCAACTTGGAGCAGAGGAAGTGGATATTTATTGTAACGACCCGACCCAAAGTTGACTTTTCAAACTAATGGACTTTCGTCTTTGACCTTGGGTCCGTTTGATAGATCTCGAGTCTACGAGTTCGTAGACACGAAGCACGTATTAAACAGAGTTATAGTTTGAGAGATACGAGCATTTGAAGGGAAGGGCAATTTTGTAATTTTGTAGGAGTGGGTTTTAAATACCCAAAATCCAGAAATTTCTAGACACTCTCTCTCCTCTCTCCCCGCGTCTCCCTTCTCTCTCTCTTTTCTCTCTCCGACTGCCCTCTCCCTTCGGCAGTCTCACCGTCCGGCCACCCCTCGACCAACGGCGGGTGCCGGCGAGTTCCTCTCGCCGTCGCCGACCTCCAGTGGCCGTCCCCATCGCCGGCCGACCATCGTCGACGGAGAAATGACGCAAGACAGAGAAGATGTTCTCGCCGGCGATCTGTGTTTTCCGACGGAGTTGCAGCGCCGGACCACCTGGGTTCTCTTCCCCAGGCCACGGCGAGTCTGCCCATGACCTTCCCTCACGACGGGGACGCTCCACGACGACGATTCGACGCCACAAGGGTTGCGGCGGCACCACCGCGATTTCACTGTTCCGGCAGAAATTGGATGGCCGGACCTACTGGGCTTTGTTCCCCGGGTCATGGTGAGTCTAGCTATGGTTTCCGTTCGCCCATACGAGGCTCCACGACGGAGCAATGAGCTCGGGAAGCCAAGTCGGCCGCCAGCTTCCGCCGCCGTTTTCGGCCATTTCCGGCGATAATTGGCCGTCGGTCCAGTTATGAGAAATGATCCTCTAGGTATGGGCTTTCTTTCCCCCTTGTCCTTGCGTGTCAATTTTGAGAATTTAGAGATTTGAAATTTTAGGGCTTATACCCATTTCGGGTTTACCTTGAATTGAGCCTATTTGAGTGATTTCTGAATTGTTTTTCATCCAATTGAAGTGCCTATGTTGAAATTTGGTTGATTGTTAGTTGAAAAATCATTTTTATAGGATATGCCGCCGCTGCCACCGACGGCTCCACCATTTGTGGCGGCGAGCTGGGCGGTTTTTCTTGTTAATCAGCCTCCCCAGGACTCTTAGAGGCCAACCCTAGGGTCTGTTTATGTGTTGGTGAGTATTGTGTGTAATTTGAGGCTGGGCAGCCACCGTGCGTGGTGGTTACCGCCCATTTCGGTCATTGAACGGCCAAATTGTGAACCTTGAATATTTAAATATTGGTTGTCTGGTCTTAACAGGTACAAGGGCTTGGGAAATCTCATTCCCGATGCCGTTATGCTGTCGGATTTGGTATCCTAGTAATGGCACCGTGAAGGGTATTTCGGTCTTTTACGTAGTTAGATTGTGAGTGAAACGTATCGGACTTTTAATGTAGAGTACCGTTAATAAATCGTCGGTTTGGTGTGATTTGATGCTTTATGTTAAAAGAAGCCAAGTATAGGGTTCAGACCATGAGAAGGAATTGACGAAGATTGAGACTAAAGGATTAAGTGAGGATTAAGCAATTATCATACAATAGACTGTGAGTAGGAATGACAAACAAGTGAGGAAGGGGTCGTGAGTAGGAATCAAATTTTCGGAAAAGGTTTTTAGTATTATTTTGGGGAAGTTTTATCAATGAATTTCTGTCCTTTAGAAAATGATTTTGGTTGTGCAGCTTTCATGATTTGAGAATGATTTGATTTAAGCGGATTTATTGGAAAAATTAGATTTCAGTTTTTATCTGGAAGAATATTTTTGAGATGTGGTTGGTTGAGGATTTCAGAAGCGGTTTCAAACCGCCATATTAGTACCCCATTCAGCAGGTATATAATTGCTCTGCACTTGCCTAGAGATGACTCGGCGGTGTATGACCAGCACAGGTAGATAATTGCTCTGCACTTGCCTAGAGATGACTCGGTGGTGTATGACCAGCACAGGTACACAATTGCTCTGCACTCGCCTAGAGATGACTCGGCGGTGTATGACCAGCACAGGTA
>QANW01013297.1:103457-136664 GCA_003254865.1 Dryas drummondii | reverse complement strand
GTATTGCTTCAGATATTTTAACAGTTTTACAGCTTCAGAGTATTAATTGTTTTTCAAAGTTCGATTTACGGTTTGAAGGGAATTAAAAATGGATTTGCGAAAAGGTTTTAAAGCTGGGGTATTTCAAAGAGCGACGTGATTGAAATTAGTTAGTTTAATTGTTTGCTGGATTTCTTGTGTGCATTTGTTAACTAGGACTTGGTAAGGTTTAGGCCTGAAGCTTGAGAAGGGAAGCGAGGGTGATTATGCCGTGAGGTTATTAATTAGGATGTGAATGTTTGAGGTTGATGTTGAGGTTAATAGTTAACGATGAGGCAATTGATTTGCCAAAATATATTATAATTATTATTATGTCATTCTATTTATACGAGCTTTAGTGAGCTTACCGGGTTTGTTGTATAACCCGGTACACCATGGATGTGGCGTAGGATTTGTGTTTTATAGGTTAAGCAGGCTGAGGAAACAGTGGGGAGAAGACGAGGCAGTGGAACCCAGAAAGATTTATTTAATTGTTTTTACTCAGTGGTTTGTTTAAAATGTTTTTGACAGAATTGTATTTACTTATGTTGTTGTGCATGGCTCAAAAGTAAGAGAAAACAGATTTAACAGTTTGATGTTCAGTATTTTGATGGGCCCGAGATTCGAGGTGTTACATTTATGGTGATTTTTCAGCTTGTGATCAGCCAGATAAAGGGCGAATTCAGAGTTAAGAATGAGAAGTTGGAAAGTTACATTGAAGTTGTCAGGGAACTTCGCCGAAGATTTGCCCGATCCTTTTTCTATCACTTGCCAAGGAGTCAGAATACCAAAGCCAACAACATGGCTCAAGTAGCTTCTGGGCTTGAAATTCCCCTAGATCAGACTAACCGAACAATTATCATCGAGCGAAGAATTCTCCCAACCCTGGAGCAAAGAAACCCTCTCTCCGAGGTATGTCTGATCATTCTAGCCGAGATTGGAGAGGCTGATTGGCGTTACCCAATTATTCAGTACTTACAAAACTATGACGACAATAGCAATCGCCAGATCAGATATTGGGTGAGGAACTATATTATAATCGATGACAAACTTCGCCGTAAGGGTAAGGACGAGTTATTATTAGCTTGTCTGAGCGAAGATGATGCAAAATTGGTCATGGCAGAAGTCCATCAAGGAGTATGTGGGGCACATCAAGCCAACAATGTTTTTTTTGGTCATTATTTGTGAGAAGAAGAGGAAGTGGTGTGGACCCATTTTGACACATACATATGTATTTTATTTCCCTTTCCTAGTTGATGAAAGCAAGGAAGAAAATTTCGAAATTTTCGGTGAAATTTCGTCGAAATTTTCGTTTTTTAGGAAGGGGGAGATTTTATCTCAATCCCATAATTTCTCAGCAAACTTTCGATTATTTCGTCGAAATTTCGCTGCCTAATTACGTGTGTGGCCGTCTTCTTTTCGCGAGATGTTGTCGAAATTTTGCAGAAATTTTGACGAAATCTCGGCGAAATTTCATTTTTCAAAGCAAATTTCGATCTTCACTTTGTTGGAGAGAGAGGAGGAAGAGATCCGGGGAGGGACCCTTCGCAGGAGGGAGAGAAGAGATGGGGAGGAAGAGATCTGGGGAGGGACCCATCACCGGAGGGAGAGAAGAGATGGGAAGGAAGAGATCCAGGGAGGGAGAGAAGAGATCTGGAGAGGGAGATCGGGGAGGGAGAGGGAGGAGAGATCAGGGAGGGGGAGGGAGGAGGAGGGAGAGGGAGGAGAGATCGGGGAGGGGGAGGGAGGAGGGAGTGAGGGACTGGGAGAGAGAGAAAGAGAAGGTCTACAACTAAGCACAGATCCTACATCAAACAGTTTGTCATTGACTGAGAACAGAGAAATGAAAGAAAGGAAGAAAGAGAAGTTCACGGGGTAAAGGAAGGAAAGAACACTTGTAGTTTACTGTTTACCTTTATGTGTAATTGTGTATTATACTATTATCCATCAATATCATGATAAAGGAAAATTATCTAATCTTTCCAAAAATACTAGCTGACTTTTCTCCTTCTTTTACTTTTACGAGGAATACATCATAATAAGTTGAAATAAAAGTATAGATTAATCTATTTCAATATTATTACCTAATTTCCTATTATCTTGAATAATTCTTTTTTAACATTGATTTCTCAACTTGTTTGGATATATGTTGTTTTACCACTTCATCTATATGTGTTGTGCCTTGCAATATATCACTAAAACTAGGCTAACTTAAGAGAAAAAAATAAAAATAAATTTAGGGTTGATTGAGATTTGAGACTTTTGGGCAATTGAAAAGAAAAAAAAGGATTTGGGGTTTCTTTTAGCCGTTTTGGTATTTCGTTTAGTTATTTTTAGACCTTAATACATTTTTATATAAAACATAATTAAAAATACCTGAAAGGCCTAAATCCTAATATTCTATACCATATCTTAAACAATATAGACTATATAAGATTTAGTGTATAAATTATAGAGTATAAAGAATATTAAAGTGTATAGAGTATATTGAGTTTAGTATTAAGATTTAGTCTATAAATTATAGAGTATAAAGAATATACTAATTTTATTTATTATACTAATTTTATTTAACAGTATTTGCCTCCAGCGCGCATTATATTCACCTTATATCACATAAAACGTACTATATAATTTGGTTTCTTCAATATTTTTTATCAATGTAGTAGATAATATGTTAAATAAACATATGGTCAAGTTTCATTCAAAATTTCCGTATTTTGATAGCAATTTTCGTCGTTTTTGTCTAATTTTGTCGAAATCGAAATTTTAATCGAAATTTCCGCGAATTTTTGTCGAAATTTTCATCGAAAATTTCCTCGAAACCGAAATTTTACTCCTTGGATGAAAGAGAGAGGTAATTAGAGAAAACCCAGAAAGAAAGAAAAGGAAAAAGAAGAGGCGATACTGCTTTTATTTTTCCTGGTATGAAAAGGAAGGACACCAGCTTTATTAGGGAGAGGAGCAACGACAAAAAGGAGGAGGCGACACGGAGAGCACAATGGAGAGTTCCAGCAGCAGAGGAAAAAAAGGGTTTTCTTTATTCTTCTTTTGCAATTAGATTTTTCTTTTGCAAATTTTATAAGAATAATCATGAACTCTATTTTCAATGGGGTTCTAAACTCTTAGCTAAGACTAAGAGGCAGCCCTAATCCAATTAACTCTATGGATTTGTTTAATTAATTTTAATTTTCAGATTTGGGTGTTAAATTTGTATTCTCTATTTCAATTGATATACAATATTTGAATTTTATGTGCTTGATGATGACTAGGATTTGGGTATTTTGTCTATGACCATGTGCATGTTTTAATTGGGCCATTGAGAATAAGAATCATAAATTGTGGTATTGTTCTTGACCATAGATGAGTATCATTTATGTGGTTTCTTTGAAAATTAGCTATTTGTCTAACATGACCAAATTGATGGATAGTTAATTCGCTTCTCTTGTACTTCATTGAATCATGATGTGATTGTGTATGTCTAGCCATGAGTGCATAATTGGTAGGATCAATTGAGTTTATGACTTAAATAGGGTAATTTAGTACCTTTGGAGAAGTTAATTTGCATGTGTGTCTTGTTGATGCAAATTTTCGTAAGAGAGATGCAACAACTTAGAGGTGATGACTTGGCTGATCCGAAGCCTTGCTGGATGATGATGTGAGATCTTCCTGTAAGAGAAACAAGATCAAAGGAGATGGACCGGTGTGGTACCAGCCAAACACGCTCCGATGATGAAGTCAGTGATGTGTGTTTGTTGATAGGTGAGGAAGAACAAAAGATGAACTTGGGAGAATAGGAAGAACAAGGCAAATGTTCTGGGTTTATTCTCAGCAAGTTGGGTATGCTCTTGGGTGAGTGGAGATTTTTGTAAGTATTTGTCTGGTGAGAGGTTGATAGCTAGATTGATGGATGCCCATTTTGCACATATGAGTTGATATATATAGGCAAAAGAGATTTGTGATGAGTAAGTTACCTGCATGTGACTGGCTGGTTGAGAAAGATCCACGAGTTCGGTCGTGAACAGTGGCATGCACAGCTACCCACCTCCTTTGCATTCAATGCTGCATTGAATGCAAGTATGGAAGATTCAGGTGAACTGCCTCAGTAGTCATGAATGCAGGCTGGATTGTCTCTTTTGTCAGAAGACTTTTGTCGGGTGCATTTAAGTGTGGCGGTTCATCCCAACATGATCTTCCTGGGAATGGCGACGGAGAGCCGAGCCGAGCCGAACACATGTTCTTATGTGTATACATAAAGCCCATGTGTGATCGGATCGGACACGGGATTCCTGGCCGAACCGATCCAGTAGATAGGGGTCCCTTCGAGCCGTAACTGGCCGACGCCAGAACTCGAAAGGAGGTTCTTTCTGTGCCGAGCCGAGCCGAACCGGGGTGACTGTGGAAAGATGAACACTCGATCCCAGGGAAGTTCATCGGTTCGGGTCGGACCGGGCGTGGGGGACTCGGCATGGAGATCCGGTCTGAGCTGGCAGAGGAGGTGCCTAGCAGTGATGATGTGGAGGTCAAAGTCTGACCACTGAGAAGTCAAACATTGATGTCAGGTCTGACCAGCCACGTGTCCGGCCCTGATTTGGCCGTTGGATCGGTGTGGGGTTATCCACAAACATGTCTGATAAGGACTCATGTTTAGGAACCGTTAACATCTACCTAAAAATTAATAAATTGACAATTAGAAAATAGAGTTAAAGAGGATTAGTGGTGGAATCGAAGCCTTAGTGTTTGTCTCATTGATTTTAATCTTAATTAGTCATTGCTTTATTAATTTAGTAATTATAATTTCGAACCAAACCAAATCTATTGTTGAATTAGTTAAGTGATAATTTTAGAATTAGATTGTTCTAGTCAATCTTTGTGGGTACGACCTTGTTCTTACTAGTCTATGCTATAATAGATTCATACACTTGCGAGTTTAATTTAATTTAAATTAATCTATTAATTAGATTGGTTTAAATTCACATCAGGGTTTGGTTAAATAAATTTAATTTCCCCAAATGTAATGGACTACCCATGGGTCCACCTTAGCCACTTGGCATGCTCATGTGTCAACCCTCCACTCATGTCGTGTTACAATCCTCCACTCATATTGGTTGGTTCCTCATGCATTAAAAAATGATTAAATAAATAAAACTCAATGCACTAAACATACAAAACAATAAAATTAAGGTAGGCACATAATCACACATAAATACTTAGCAAACCCAAAGTCAGTTGTGTCCCCATATACAAGAGAAGCCTAGAGGTCACTACGCATTAGAAAAAGGAAATACGTGACCTAATAGTTTGAACCTAAAAAGTTAATACTGCGAAAGATTTGTACTGTAGGGGTGTAGTATACATAGCTGAACAAGTTTGCCACTATTCTTGATTCAATACCAGCCCTCGCCATTGTTTGCATTTCCAACGCTAAAATGTACTTACAGACAGCGTGTACTCCACTTGAGTTCAGCTAGAATACACTCCACATAAGGGCTCGTTTTGTACGTCTTATTGGAAGCAGTCTGAACTATATGAAATTGTTGTGTTAAAATATAGGTACTGTCAAGAAAATTTAAGGCACTTTAACACAACTTCTGACACCATTTAATCTTTTAGATTTGTACCTCAATACATAATAATTTTAAGGTTTAATTCAATATAATACAATCTGTTTCTACCAAATTGCAACCAACTCATCTTTCAGGTCTTCCCCGCACAATTGCAATTATAGGAAAACTAGTGTACCAAAATTGCAAAGCTCCAACTACTAGTCTTCAAAGAAAAGTAACGCCAAAAAAAATCTTCAAAGAAAAGACAAAGCTGTGTCAAACCAGCAAGCATAACAAGATAACCGCAGTTACTCAAGGCTGCACTAATATGTCCTTAAAATTGCCTAGTACAAAGAAAAATGATAGAAAAGAGGCACCAACGTTATGCACACAAGAAAAAAAAAAATAAGGAAATCAAACTCTAATATCCTCTATATTTAGTCTACAGTTTAACTATCCTTGCACCAAATAGTATACATCAACTGATCAACAGAAAGATGAAAAACCAATGTCTGGAGGCTGCAGGAGACAAATACACCAGGAATGTTATAACGGCATGTTGTATGACACAAGAAAAATAAACAGAATTGCTGCCTCTTTTAGCCCTTATGCATCTTTTCCACATATGCCTGAAACAAATATGCAAATACAAAAACAGTAAGCAAAATCATAAAAGGAGATAACTACTTGCTTGACATGGATAAAGCTGAAAATTATGAATCTCCCATTGGAAACATAGCTACAGAAATTGCCAACTATAGTAACACCGTATACACAAGGTGATGATTAACAAGATATCATGAAGCGAGTAACAAAAGGCAAAACTTCTAATTATCATAAACTAAACTAAAACAACATTTCAAACTTTGTGTTGATTAGAAATTACAGATATTTGAGGCTTTTGGAAGGATTACAGACTACAGGTTCTATTAATTGTGTATGGACCATGAAAAATGTAATTGCGTAAACTTATTGGAACAGAACCATAAAGAAGAAAAAAAAAATTTATACCAAAATGTACACTATTGCATAAGCAAATTTCTGAGTTTTTCTGAATACCTCATCTTATGAGTTTGAAATTCTTAAACACCCTTTCATGTGGAATAATAATAACTTAAAATATAAAAAATCCGAATGTTCATTAATAATAGAACAACTAGCCCACAATAGTTTGCCTTTGGTAGAACCCAGAACCACCCATTTTCTCTTTTGAACAACTCTTTTAAATAAAAAGGAAATAGAGAACCTCAATTGCACAAAGTAAAATTTAAGGCTAACCATCTATATGCTACTAAAATTTCACATAAAATTTCTCTCTTTCCTTTCCGACTCCATTTATAGACAAAATCTACAGATCCTAAATCATACTTTTGTTCAAAAAACCCACTACTCTAGAAGGATAAAAGAGATTTTAGGGTTAAGTACAGGGAATAAAATCAAGCGAGAACAATCAGAGAGATGAATCATCATGCACTACTCCAAAATTTGCACCAACATGGAAATATTTATGACAAACTTGCCATTCATAAAATTAAAGCAGGCGCATGTGTTAGAACTACATGAAATACTTTAGAAGAAAAAGGCACAACATTATGAAAGCACCAAAATGGTGTGAATTTAATATAATTTTTAGTAACCAATAAAAGAAAAGAGAAGAGAGGAAGGTGGTAGTTAAGAATATCTGATTCTGACCCCATTTCAGTCTATAAGAATCAGAAGACAACTGAGGACATTTTCCTACTTAAGATGGAATCGAATCTTGGAGATCTTGATTATACCAACCAATACATAACTTTTTTAAAGATACTAGAGATATGCTCTCTGATAGCAAATAATGAGCAGTTTATAAAGATGGGCAACAAATAACTCTTTTTTTGCAACATCAAGTTCACTGAAAGAACAAAGGAAAAATACAGAACAAAGAGAAAACAACAAAGCAAAGCACACAAGGGCCAAACAACAAAGCAAAGGCACGCAGGCCTACCAAAAGCTCAAATCTACAAGAATACCAACTCATCAACTCCAAGTAGTCTGCAATCCATAAAGACATTTACAAGTTTGACGAAGCGGGAGTGGGGTTTAAAGAGATGAGTGTACTTCTAGGGCCCGGTTGGTTCAAGTTTTGGAGGCCTGGGAATGAGAAATCAATTTCATTCCCATGTTTGGTAAGTACATGGAAGGGAAATCATTTCCTGGCCTAAGGGAAATGATTTCCCTTATTGGGGGGAAAATGAAACCCTTGCTGGAGCTTGGGTTTTGTTTTTCCCCCTCTTGGAAAAGCATTTATTGCTTATTTTGTGGACTAAACTAACCCTAATATTTTATTAGATTAATTAAAAAAATATTGCTTTTGTTTAATAAATAAGGGTATAATTGAAAAACTAGACCAATTTTATTTCCTATTCCTGCACAAACCAAACAAGGGAATGAAAATAAAAATGGAATTATTGGTTTACTTTCCCAACATTACCAAACGGGGGAATAGGAATCTTACATTCCCTTCCCCCTGGAAAAGGCATAGGAATTGATTTCCTCCGCAAACCAAACGGGCCCCTGAGGTAGATGCTCCTGCATCACTGGAGCATCCATCGTTCAAAGAAAATTTCAAGTAATGGTGGGAAGCACGTTGTTGTCAAGGATGAAAAGGGTTTAAGTTCATGAAAAAACTAAGAGGATTGAATTAAAAATTAAGGTCTTGGAGTAAGGAGGTGTTTGGAGAAGTGGACAAGGAGAAGAAGAAGAATGTGGCGATGCTGGATGTTTTGTAAGAGAGGGATGGGTAAGTGTTGACTTGAAAAGGGAAAGAGAATGCTGAAGAACCAGGTTCAATGAACTACAATTGAGGGAAGAAGCATTTGTCGGCAAAGAGCTAAGATTGAGCGGGCAAAGGAGGGGGATAGTAACACCAAATTCTTTCATAAGGTGGCTAAAAGGAGAAGAAAGAGAAACAAGATAGAAAAATTTTAGGTGGGAGGGGGACTAGTTGTACACAATGAAGCTTTAATTGAACGAGAACTGATATAATTTTATGAACAACTTAACTGTAGTAGTGGGGAGCCGAGATAGAGAGTTGAAGGCTCAAGTGGAGTCCAATAATGAAACAAGAAGCGGTTTGGCCTGAAAAGACCTTTTGAGGAAGAAATTAAGGCTTCAGTTTTTTGTTGTAGTAAGGACCAATCACCGGGTCCCGATGGCTCTACTGTGGCTGTTTTCCAAAGGCATAGGAAACATTATGAAATCTAATGTGTTAAAATGTTTTGGGAGAGCTCCACAGAAATGGAGTCACCAGTGCAGCAACAAATAGGACATATGTCTGCTTGATACCAACGAAGGCAGATTTGGTCAAGTTATGGGACAATAGATGCAGCATTGGTGGCCAATGAAGCGGCGGAAGAGGTACGGAAGAAGAAAAAAGTGGGGCTAGCATTCAAGATAGACTTCAAGAAAGTGTATGATCACTTAGATGGAATTCTCAGTACAATGTTCTTGAAAAAAAAAAAGGTTTGACCAAAGATGGAGAAAGCTGGATTGGAGGGTGTTTGCAGTCAGCCAACTTCTCAATTTATGATTAATGGGAGACCGAGAGGAAAGTTTGGTGCTTCAAGAGGATTGCAACAAGGTGATCCTTTGTCAGCTTTCCTTTTCACTTTGGCAGTTAATGTGATGGGCAGGATTAATAATGTGACAGAATAGTATTTTGGTTTGCTGGCATTGGGTTTCTTCACAGTTTAGAACCTTTCTTGTTGGGATATTTTGACTAATTGAAAGGCTGCGGTGCGGTGTGTTAATTTTCCTTGGTCTTAAGCTCATTGTTCTGGAGTGTCAGGCCAGTAACACGCTGGTTTTCTTATTGTGTCTCATTCAATCTGCTTTGTTGTATCCTTTGAAGTGTATCTCTTGTCCCCTGCTATGTAATCTCTTTGTGCTTAGCAAAAAAATTCTATTTCTTCTGGGAGAAAAAAAACTCTCGGATTTTAAAATGAGACAGAAAGTGAGTAGGTGAGCTGTCCAGAGCTGATTGCACTAGAGTAAGCCTCCCTTCTGTGGATAAAAAGCCTTCTTTCAACCATTCAACCTCTTTACACATTTTGAACTGGTGCCCAATAATCAGCAGCTCAGGAATTTCTGCCCAGCTGTGAGAAAATATTTTAAAGGTTTACTCACCAGAGAATTAATTCCTGCATCTGTACTTTTTAGACAACACAAACAACATCCACCACTTGAAGGAGATTGAAGAACTGTTGCTCATCCCCATACTGAAAAATAATTTATCTTCCACAAACTGCAAATGAGACACCTCAATTCCTTCTCAGACCACCAATAAACCTTTATTAATTCGTACACTATGGCCTTCTCCACCAAACTGCTCAATGCATCCACCTCTCAATGTGAACAGGAAGGGTGATAAGGGTCCCTTTGTCTAAGAGCCCTAGATGCCGCAAATTCTCCCCCCCCCCCCCCCAACAGTCTCCCCATTAATCATCACTGAGAAGTAAACAGACCTCAAAAAACCTAGAATCCACTTTCTCCACCTCGCTCCAAAGACTCCGGCATTCAACATGGCCAGAAACTTTCTCAAAATCAATTTTGAAAGACAACCATTCCTTCTTACTTTTTGCTGCAATTCTTCACCACCTCATTCACAAGAACATCCATCCATCTCCCTTTCACAAAAGCACCTTGAGCACATGAAATTGTCTCCCCCATAACCTATCTCAACCTGTAGGCTAGCACCTTAGCTAAAATGTAATATATAAAACTTGAAACCAAACTCATTGGCCTGAATCTTCAATGAATCCAGTTTTTTTCTTTTTCTTTTTTTAAATGAAACAAATCTGTGTTCCTTAGCCACCCCATTGACCACTACATTATTAAAGAATTCCTCACAACCTTAGCGCAAACCCAACTTTATGAGGCTCCACCTCATCCCCAAAAGGTCATTCTAGCGAACTTGCACTTCCTCAACAATGAGGCTCCACTCTAAACCATGAATTCTGTGTGTTGAGACTCCTTTACTTGTATGAAGATTCTTGAAGAAATTTGTTAATTCAGCCTCAATCAAGTTCTCATCATCCACCACCTTTTCATTCGCCACATCCAATCTATTAATCATACTGCACTTTTTCCTTCCGTTCACCAATCAATGAAACAATATGGAATTAGAATGTCCCTTCCCTCCTTTGCTAACAACACTTTTTCTTTGTCTCAGCATAACTTCTCTAAAATTCAGTTCCTGCACCTTCAACTCACATGTGATCTCGCAATCCACAGATTTTCCTTCAACTCACCCTTCCTCTCACCCCCCCCCCCCCAAAATATGTTCAGCTCCTTTATTCATATTTTAGCTTCCAATTTTTCTGTTGACACCCTTTTAGCTTATGATAAACTGCAATTTCTTTGAATTTGTACCCTTCCCAATCTTGCGGATTAGCCATCTCCACATAACTTCTCTAAAATTCAGTTCCTACAACTTCGCTCTCACCCTTTTAGCTTATGGTAAAGTTTATAAACTGCAATTTCGTCGAATTTATACCCTTCCCAACCTTGCAGATTAGCTTCTTTTCACTAGACCTTGCAGCTCCTCTTAAACAATGATGTTAGGGGAAAAGTGGTGGATAATTTGTGGGAGAGAGTTTGGTTTAGGGCTTCATTATGGGCATCAGTCACTTCAGCATTCAGGGACTACTCATTTTATGCAATTATGTCTAATAGGGAGCTGTGTTAGGGTTTGGTTATTGCTGTTTTATTAGGGTCTAGAGATTGGTTGTTTTACTAGGGCTGTTTTACTACACTGTTGTCCTATGTTTGTCTTGGTTTTATAATCTCCAAAAGCTTGTTATCTAATAACTTTTAGGAAGGTGGGCATCTTGTCCACTGTATTGTACTATGTTATCCTTTATGTGTTTCTCATCAAAAAATGATAAGCACTAATCTCCATCAACCAGGCTCCAGAAATTGTTTTTCTTTTTTGTATTCATATTCTTATGCTCTTTTTTATAGTCTTCTTCTCGGTATTCTTATTGTTGGTTATACTGTTATTCTTCTTGTTAATATCATTATTATTATTGACAGTAGCACCTGTGTGATAGCTCCATTTTCTCCTCTTTTTCTTCATTAAATTATCAACAATGAATATTTGAAATCAAATAAGACCATATATCTTCGGACACATTAACAATGAGTTATAAAGCAACTCCAACTTTAGAATTGTTTAGTAATTTTGGATGGTCATCACCCTTCTTTGGGCACATCAAGAATAAATAAGGAAGAAGTCATAGTAATGCGGTAAAGGGAGGGAAGAGTTAGAGAAAAAAAAATCATTGAAGAAAGGGTGACTCCAAAGTGGGGTGTGCACTTTATATAATAGAATAGTTCCTATTCTTATTCTTTGAAACTTTTATTGTTGTCATTTTTTAAAATTATTTGAAATATAGAACTATATATACAAGACAAAGTTTTGACCAAAGAACATATATATATATGTATATTAGATGCCGATAAATCCCCCAGGCAAACCCATATAGACAAAGTAATAAAGATGATAAAAGTCAATAATAATAGATGATGATATGGTAATGATAAGAATGACAGCTCCACTACTTCATTATATTATTATCAGCATAAAAGATAGCAAAACCATCTCTCATTTAGAGACAAAAATAATTAAACAAAAATAATTAAGTGCACATGAAATATTGAAGAAAAAGGAGAATAATCATTAAAAAGGAGAAGGAAAATAAATTAATAATTTCTACAGTTGATGCCAAATACATACTCCATTGTAAAAGTTAAAAAAATAAAAAAAAATCTATGAGCAGATCAGCACTCACCTGTACAAGTTTTGTAAGCTTCGGCTTTGAAAATGAAAGATAATGGTCAATCTTCTCTTGTGTCTGTGGAATATTAGCCCCCTGCATGGTACGGGTCACTTTGTCAACCACTTTCTTCACAATAGTTTTGTAAGCATCTTTGTTGATTTGACCTTCTTTCCATGTGGGTTTTAAAAGCTCCTTAACAAACTCCACAAGTGCAAATTTAAATGCACGAATCCCCTTCACATCCTTGAGCTTCTTGCCTTCATCAGCCCCATCCTTATCTAGACCCTCCAAAAGAACATTCTCTGGGGACTTGTTCTCTTCTTGTGCTTTCTTGCCTTCCTCTGCCCCGAGTTCATTATTTCCCTTGACAACCTCAGATTTTGCACCAGGCTCCAGCTGACTTAGCTGGTGGCTCTTATTTTTAGGTTCCTCTGCTGAATTATGAGTCTGATCATAATCATCACCGTTTGGTCCACTAGGAAAAGATGGAGATACACTTTTTGATGGATTTTCTACTTTTCCATCAACACTTGTCTTCCCAGTGCTATTTGGCAAAAGGCACATCGGATTGTTACTGAGTTCCGGCTTCTTAAGTTCTATGCTATCACATATAGGATCATATGGCTTCTGAGATAACATGGCTGGATCTGACTGAATAGCTGCTGCTGAAAGCTGTTCAAAAGATCCTTCAGATTTTGCAAAGGGAGGAGTATTCATTGCATTTTGAGAATTTAAAGCAGCATAAAGCTGTGGAAGCTGCTGTCTGTTTCCGAATAACTGAGCCAGAGAGGCTGAAAGATTGGTAAGTTGTGTGAGCTCTTTACCACCTACGACATTGGGAACTGGAGGAATTCCAGTAAGTAGTGATGTTTTTGAATCCCCTATATCTAATTTGATGACAGATTTCCTCTCTGCAGACAAAGTATCTTGTGGAATTTTTACAATTCCTCCTCCTTGAGGGTGAGTTGGGATCAGCGTTTGACTTTGCCCAATTGTACTTAAGCTTGAAAAAGGATAAGTGCTTGGAGTCTGCCCATTACGGTCAAAGCTTTGGCATGGCATGATATTTGCAGAAACATTTAGGTCAGTTCGAGAACTAACAGTTTTTTCAAATGCAATTTTATCGTCATGGGGCAATGCAATAGCACCATCTTCCCTCAGATCCTTGTTCTGCATAAAATTAGATCTTTCAGCTATCAATGGATGCATAAATGAAGCACCACCATGCAGCTGACCTGAAGCCTCTTGAATTATATCTTGTTTGCAAGTGTTTAGAGAAGTATCATTAAGTCTTGTAGATTCTGATCCCCGAGTAATGTGATTATGATCTTCTTTCCCAACATGGTTGGAAGATTGCACTGTATAATTCCAATCAGGAGACATGTCACCAAGCCATTTGTCAGTATCTCTTGATTTAGGAAGACCCATGCGAGCACCCACATTATCTTCCTTCAACAGATGTGCTTCCTTCTCCTTCCTCTTGGTTGCTTCATGACTAACACTTGGGTCACCACAAATTTGGTTCTCATTGTTCAGACCATGCCCCCATCTATTATCATTCATAGACCAAGCACCAGACCTTAGCTCTGGAACACAAATATTTCCATTATTATCTGCACTCAACTTTGCAGCATCTGACAATGTCACAGTATCACTCCATTTTGGACCATCCCATTCCCGGTCTGTGTCATTTAAATCGTGGCCCAGACCCCACCTACCATCCCGTGACTTTCTTTCAGGACTTACACGTGCCTGAATATGATGAGAAAACCGACAATACTTCTTGTTACGACAATTTCCAGCAGCAAAAAATTTGCAAGGAATATCACTACTCCTGCGCGGTTCACGTTCAGCACCTCGGTCCGCAGAAGCATCTCTTTTCCTTCTGTCATTTTCCCTTTCTCTAATAATCTCATTTGCAGAGCCCTTACTGAACCCATCAGAAGCACGATGATGATCGAACTTGCAAGATGCCCCTCTCCGACACTTACCTTTTGCAAAATCATTACAATACATAGAAGATCTTCCACTCTTCAATGGGTAGTCCCCAGTATCAGGGGGGGTAGAATATCTTGAAGCACCACCTTTCCTGTGTCTACTCTCCCAGCTATCATCATAATTGGAATTACCCTCATGAAGAAAATGACAATCACTACCTCTCCTGCATCTCCCAGAAGCAAAATCTTTGCACAAGTGAGCTGAAACTCCTGATCTGCTTCTATTTCTGTCAAGAAAAAGTGATTCCCGCCTATAGCCACGATCAGGGCTCCTGCTCCAGCTGTGGCTTCTACTTCTACTCCTGCTCCTGCTCCTGCTCCAGCTTCTACTTCTACTCCTTCCCCTGCACATAACATCCATAGAGGGAGAAACAAATAAGTTGACCAATAGCATTCTGCCTCATAATAAGAGGAATAAGACATATCCAAAAACAAAATATTCAAGTCAATACACAATTGAGGGGAATCTCTAGCAGCAAATCTCTTAAATCATGAATTTGTTCCACTCAAGAGTTATTCAAACAATATTTATGTATAACTGTATAAAATGGGAAAACATTAAATAATTCATGTGCAGGGCACATAATTGCATGCTCCCAAAGTGGAAAAGTACAATTGCAGATAAATTATGTACATTTATAAATGCTGTCTAGGTTGCATACCCAAATTTGGAAATGTGAGTTGAATTGACAATGAGTGAAAATTCTAACCTCAGTGACCTCCAACCACTTTTTGGGGACCGACTACGATGTTGTCTCCACTCATCAAGACCAGGAGACATCCTAGTGCTGCAACTTCCATCTTCATTCCACACCAAAGAGTTGTCCACATATCTGTTGGAGCCCTTATTGATACTCTCATTTTTATGTGAACCTCTGCTTCCAGGCAAAGGTTCCCTGGATGGCACTCCCAAATCATGCTTAGATCTCTGCATATCATTTGTCTCTAAACCTGACCATTTTGAACCATTACTACCAGCAACCTCTGGAGAGAGCCACTCACGTCCGGATTCTTTATGATGAAATGGCCTACCTGATTTTCCCATCCAACCATCATCCACATTTGCATCTTCAAATTGAGGCTCTTCTGCCAAATCCCATTTAGAAGAGCGTTTTCTGCTGCTTCTACTCATTTCTCTCAGGCTTAAAGCAGCAACACCTTCACTAATTACTTGATATAATCTGGAAGCATTGAAAATCAAAAACTAAATCAATCAGAAGTTCACAACAACATATGATGGTCACTCTTTGCTCTGCTGTAGTCTTTTTTAAGTCTGATAGAATGTATATGTCACCGAACACAATAAAAAAATAAATGTAACCCGACCAAAAATGAAAAATGTGACGATGGCAAATTTAAATTTTTAAAAAACAAAAGAAAAACTCCATCACATTTCACACCCTAACTATGAGCATGACTAACAAGATAGATGATCAGTTTCCTTCAGTTTATTTTAATTAACAACAGAAAAAAAAAAAAAATACCACTTCAATTAGATTAGAAATCCAAAGGGAATAATGATGCCAGAAGTCAAAAAATTCTCATAGAGTAGAAGAGATCACAAACATATACAAATGTGTATGTAGAAGATTTGGCATATTAATAGAAAAGAATGGAACATAAGAATTCATGTGGGTGACTCATATGAATGGGACAAAGACAAGGATGATGATGTCATATATATACTGATCATCATAACCACATCGGAAGCACCAAATATTTCAAACCAATTCATCAATACATTCTTCAATGAGCAATCACAGTATAATTACCTCATGTAAATGATAAAGCTACTATAAATCTATAACAAGGAAAAGGCAAGAAATTGTACACAATATGATTTGTGACTTATTAAATACATAGATACATACATGGGCAAAATACATAGATAAATACATGACAAACCCCAGATAGTTGAATTATATATATTGAGCACTTCTCCATTGCGGACATCCGCACTTTAACTAATATCCGGTTCTTTGGTTTTCTCAACAGCCAAGCCATATGACAATCACCACTTTACCGTAATGAATATATGCATTGCAATGATAGTTGGAAGAAAAAGTACGAAGAATTAATAAAATAAGAAAGAAAGACATGTTTTGATGGATTTCAAAATCAATACTGCAATAGGCCAACCACAAAAGAAAAACAAGCAATTAAATACTAAGGAAATCATTGATGAATGAAGATACTTACATTCCCGATACAATCCCAATATGGATATGGAAACTTTATAGTTATACATGTAGTTCTTCCACCATGTTTGTATGTATTTAGATTTGCATCATTAACAAATACAAGGAAATACTTTGTAACACAAAATAAAAAATTTCCAAACGAGGAGTGTCTTGTCTAGCTTTCTCATCTATCATTTCGAGTTATGTGGTTAAAAACAAATAACAAATTTTGTTTGAGCTAGATTAGAAGATAAAGTAAACTACAATCTAGTGGACTTGATCTATAGATTATATACACTCCCCTCATCAAAACTATGGTTTGGGTATTAGGAAGCCACATACTTGAAAGAAAAGTGGTTGTGATACTATACAATAGAGTGTCAATGCTTTGAAGAGGTTTATGGTGAAGAAGAAATGTGGAGAGGATTCCAATTGCTAGACAGCAGAGTTACACAATACTTGTTTATGTTGAGTTGATTTCATGAACTTCTTTCTTTTTAAGAAAATAATTAGATTTAAAGGCGCCAAGGGGGCACCACCCAAGTAGCCCGAGCTTAATTATTATTTGAGATGAAAGGGACACATTTTTTGGCTTCATGTGAATTCCTTCTTAAAAATATGCTTTCACAATTTCTCAAAACTTGGCAAGACATAAAGATGCATCACTTAGAAATTATTTGGGGGGATTCGATAAGACTCTTTCTTGAAATCCTATCTCATAAAATAGAAGCATACATTGGTTGGTAGCTAACCATTAGTTGAATCTATATAAGGTATTGCATAGGCTGAATGTAATTGGGGAAGGGGAAGATGAATCAAGCTAGAGTTTTTCCTAAAGGATTAGGACTTTTTATGTGTTATTGGGAAGGTTATACCAACTGCAAGCAGCAAATTCCAAGAGAGAAGTCAAGCAAACATTATGCCAAAAACCATTCAATACATTGCCAGTTTTGCAAGCAGTATGTTCCATCCACATCTGGAATTTTTCAAATTTCACAAAGCTTTATACAACCGCTCATGACCTTACAAAAACTTCCACATGAGTGACCCTTTATTATAATTCCTTCAAGTGCATTTAGGCTTTCTCCAGGATCTATCATAAATGAATACAAGTGAAAGAGCTCCAATTACAATGACATAGTATCCTGAAAGTAACACAAGATGCCATAGGATCTAATTGCAGTACATCCATAGATTTTAGAATTAGATTGTGCTTGCCAATGGGTCAAATCTAAGATACTAGCAAGAATAAATAAATTCCTTCACACAAGATAAGTACACCACCCAACACAATATTGACAAACCAATCAATTAAAATGTCTTTTTTTAAGAAGTCAATTGAATTGTCTTAAAAAAGGCATTTAACAATATAAAAGACTTGTGATTGAAAAATTAAATAAAATAAAGGCAGCCTCATTCAATTCCCATTAACATCCAAAGTACGATAAGAAACATTTTTTTTTGTACAAAATGCTATTAATAATAACAATTCACAAACCCAATGGCCATGAATAACTGGCTCATAATTCCACAAGGCACCAATATTGAAGACATTCTACATATACGCTCAAGTATAGGGAGGAATATTCCTTGTTATTATAATGATATTATTGCCATAGCATTGACCTTAATATCTTTGAGACTTGAAACGCCAGCAACCCTGATTTCAAGTAAGAAACACCAAATGTGTTTGACAGCATTTCATGCACAATTGACAACGATGCATAGTGAAACAAAAACCTCCACATATATCATCAAACTCCCAATTTATATCCAAACAATCCCAATATTTCTCATCAACTCCAGTGACCAAGCTGCAATATCAAATATCTAGGTATAAAACAAAATAAAATAAAAAAACCTAGTCCTATTTTTGTGAATATCATCAGCAGCATTCTAAACCCCATGCCAAATTGATTGCGACCCCAAGGGATGAGAATAATCTCAAGTCTATCTCCAAACAAGTCAAGAATTATTACCGACTAAGCACATCTCAATTCCAACACACAAAACTCTCAACTTTGCAAATCATTTAAATCCTACATGTAGAGAGTAGCCGACTAGCCACATGTTTAATATGTTTCTGTGCTCCTGACATTTTGATCAACCAAATATGTAGAGAATTTTTCGTTTAACAACTATTCTTTTCCTATCCACAGATTCAACACATGAAGATCGCAGCCTTTTACAATTCATGCTTCAGGCCCTTCCTTTACTTAATCATAGCACTTGTCAAAATGTAGAATCAAGGGCATCATAGTTGAAGGCTGATGCATTCTCTTTGCAATTCTTGTATATGAAGTAATTATATTTTGCTATTCTCAAAACCTTTCAAAGCACCCTCCAATCTAAAACTTTATATGTATCCAATAATATGTACTAATATCCAATGTAGATCTTGTGGAAGGATGCTATTGCAATCAGTTACTTTTGAACAAACTTGCCAATCCCTCCATGCAGTGACCTCATGAAAGTACTGCAGAAAATTATACTAGATATTAGTACTCTTAATGAGTTACATAGATCTAAAGCACACACTAGACTTATCTATCAAGGTACCTAGCCTACGGGAAAGACAGAGAATAAAAGCACAAGAGAATGAGAAAAAGAACAAGCAAAATTGCAGAACAAAATTAAAAATCACCCATTATAGGGTGATATCCAGGTAGCAAAAAGCTTCCAAAGAAATAATTATTCGCTCATTCCTATCTGCTGCTTTTTGGGGCATCCACCCATTCACAAAAACGCCCCACTTCTCAACTTCATAATTTCGAAAACAACCTTCCTTTGAAATATCACACCTTCACCTATCTATATATCCAATTGACCAAATATAAAAAGAGGAATACAACGATCTATTCTATTCTCTATTCTTCTTGTTTTTGTAATTATTATCTGGCCAGGACCATAATACACATCATATGGGTATGTTCCAACTAGTTAAAACTATCTTATCAATAGTCAGAGGTATACTACATGCAATACAATCAACACTACCAAAAAAAATCAACTCAATTAACCACCACTGAAAAAAAAAAAAAAATACATTCAGATCACACTAAAGTAGCAGGTTTACTCTACGGTATCGAATCTCAAATTTTTCTATGACACAATAAACCAATTCCATTATAATTCTCAAGTAACCTCACAAAGAACCGCGAACTCAGAGCACCCATAATGAAAACTATGAACCACTACCAAGATTTAAGAAATGTAAACCAAATTAGTCAAAGAAACGTAAACCTAAAAGAAAATAAACAGAAATTAGTAAAAATAAATGGAAACCTAAAAGACACAGATCAAGTTAAAGAAAAATACAGAAACAGAAGCAACAGAATAAATAAATAAGAAAACCCTAAGTAAGGAATTTACATGGATTTGTAAGGTGACTATTGTCAGAAGAAGAGAGCACTTACATAAAGATTAGAAAAACCTAGAGTGAGTTGAGAGACCTCCGTCTCTGTGACTTTGTCATATTTGAATTGTTTTCGTCAAACAGAGCTCACGAGTGCCAAGAGAGTTCGGGAGGAACACAAAAGAGAATGAGAGATTTGTTATGCTCTAATCACTCTGTTGCTACACAGTCGACAGACAAATCAATCTTCGTTTAAATTGTATTTGCCCTGGTAGATTTTTCTTTGGGCCCCACCTGTGAGGAGCCATTTTCTTCCATTAATATAATAATATAATAAAGTGAGTTTTTCTTTTCTTTTTTTCTTTTTTTTCTGATTAATCTACCTATAATCTATATATCTATCTTCTATCTTCTATCTTCTATCTTCTATATAAACAAAGAGTAATGTTATTTACACACTATTTTTTTTCTTTTTGCACACCCCCACCAATTTATTTTGTAAAATTACTTAATTGACACAAAAAGAAATTATCTTAAAGGACAACCCACATTATTTGGAAAAAAAAAAAAACCTCTCCTTAGACACTCCTGAACCACAACTACACACCCCACCCTCAATCCCACCTCCAACCACAACCAAAACACACCCCACCCGTGACCCCATCTCCATCCCAAAATTGCCGACACTCACCTCTCGTCGTCAACCAGCCTTCATCGCCGCCATGCATCAACTCTCCACTATAGCCATTGGAAGTTAGAGGCATGCCTTAACCTAAAATTTTTGGATTTGAAAGTAAATCTAATGTTTTCTTATCTAATTTCACTTGGCAAATATAATGTTTTCTTATCTAATTTTAATTGGTTAATCAATCCCAATACATTTTTCGTCTGCTTGCGATGATTTGGAGTGAGGTTTTTTAGAGTGCAATAGTGAATTTTCTGGTTATTTATTTTTGGATTCGTAGGTCATTCGGTACTGGCCTGCTGAATATTTCGGTTTCGTTAGGTAGTAAGCTATCGAATCTTTTAGTTTCGTTCGATAGTAAGCTGTCGAACGAAACTGAAAGGTTCAACAGCTTACTACTGAACGAAACTGAAATTTTCGATAGACCAGTACCGAACGACCTGCGAAACCCTATAACCCAAACCCGAAATTTTAATCTTAAAACCTAGAAAACCCGCACTCCAAATTATCTCAAACAGAAAAAAAAATTAAGTTTTAGGATGGATTAAGCAATTTAAATTTGATAAAAAAAACCTAGATTTGCATATGAATCAAAATAATTTAGCTTAAGGCATAACTATAGGTTGACAACAATGGCTATGATGTTGTAGTAAGGTGGTGAGACCACCAACAACGAATTGACAGTAGTGAGTTAACGACGAATTTGACGGCTAAGTTGACGGCGGTGGTGACGGCTCTGATGATGATGTTGGTATACAAGGGTGTGTTCTTGTCTAGGATCGGGTGGGCGTGAGGTTGGGGGTAGGGGTGTGTATTGTTTGAAAGGGTTGAGTGTGTGTGTATTGTTTGAATGGATTAGATGAGATGCGTAAGAGAAATTTGATAAAATTAATGAGATTGAGAGTATTTTGGTAATGAGAAGGGTGTGTTAAAGAGAAATTTTACATTTTAAAAAATAGTAGGAAGTGTGTAGGACAAAAGTGTGTGCAAAAAAAAAAAAGTATGCAAATAGCAGCTCTCTAAATAAAAGGAGAAGGGAAGTGAGGTCAAACATTCCATAACCCCATAACTGGCCCTCTCAAAACACTAGGCTTTCTAAAAAATAATTAAATATAATAAGGGTAAAAAAGTAAATGACATGTGAAATTTTTAACTACGAGAAATTGTAAAAAAAAAAAAAAAAAAAGAGTTAAGGATGCGTTAATTTCATCGTTTAGGTTGCTTTAGTAGTTGACAGTAGATTAGTAAATATTAAGTGAATTAATCAATCCTTGATTAGTTTATTAATTTCTTTGTTTATTTAAAGTGCTATGTTCATGATTTCTCAACAAGTGAATGGACTGAAGTTCTTATATTGTCAATGTGCTTTGATTATTATTGTGTATTGGAGTTTGTGATTTTATATATGTTTTTTAGGTTTATTTTTATCTGGGTTTTCTGAAAAGAGGAATATTTATTATACTATGTTGGAGCATTTTGTTAGCTATGGTTAGGGTTTCGAATTTAGGCTATTGGGGCCACTGGGTTTTTGTTGGGTTTAGAAATTATTGATTTTTGTGTGAGGTTTTTGGTTTTATTGTTTCTTGCAAAGACAAAAAAAAAAAAAACAACTGAAATTTCTCCTAAAACTACGCTTTTTGGGGGCAAAAAGGGATAACACTAATTTATGGAGGTTACAATGCCAAAATCTTATTAGCTACTAACCTCTTCGCACTCGCGAAAGTGACTCTTTTTGTGGCGCAAATATTGATTTTCATTGCAAACTAGTTTCGTTTCATAGGTTGTTCCTATTACATATATGTTTTTTTTTTCTTTTCATTTAATCAAGGGAAAAATTTGAAAAAGGACACCTATTTTGGGGTCAATCTTAGTTTAGGACACTAGTTTGAGTTTATGTTAGTGTAGGACATATATTTAGGATTTATGTTAGTTTGAGACAATCCGTCAACTCCGTTAACTTTTACCTCCAAATAAGGGATAATTTGATTATTTCATATTTGTAAAACAAATAAAAATTAAAAAAAACTAAAAAAAAAAGGTTACTACAAAAAAAATCAAAACTTTTTTTTTGGAGGAAAAAAATCATTACAAAGTTTAAAACTAAAAATTAATTTAAAATAAATTAAAACTAATAACAAAAAAAGCAAAAAAAAAAAAAGATGCAGCAGATCTTGTATTGGGTCTGTTATTGCATTTCATACTCTATAAACATCTTTGTTATACAAGCAAAAAGAAAAGTGTTAATTCTTTTCCCTTTTCAATTTGATTCAGGAACGTATGACTCTGAGGCATAAAGGCAACTCCAAGTGGGCAAAGCGCATCAAAGAGCGTGGTTTGGATGTCCAAGATGAAGGTACTCGGACTGCTATAGCCGAATTGTAGCACTTGCGTGTTCAATTGACAAGGAAAATGAATTATATCTCTCTCTCTCTCTCTCTCTCTCTCTCTCTCTCTCTCTCTCTCTCTCTCTCTCTCTCTCTCTCTCTCTCTCAGATGGTGACTCAAACAGCGGCGACGCTAGCACACTAGAAGTCATCAAGGCTGGGTGGGGGGGTTGCGACGGGGCCGATGACAGGACCGCCCCCGGATTCCACCCTGAAACCCGGAGAGGTCCTGTGGGAATCCAAATTCAAAGAAAATCCTACCGAAAATTCGGCAAAACCTCCCCTGAAAATGGACTAACCCAGAAATTTCAAGACCTGTTAAAAACACTTCTAACTCATCAACCACCTCTACCACAACCAAATAGGGTCTCAGACCCAACAATTTCACAAAGAAACCAACTAAATATTTAAAGTGGTTATCAGAGCCTCTAATCTATTACAAGAATTTTACACCGAAAAATAAAATGACGCCTACTGGTCCGAGAAGGAATATGGATGTAACCGCCTCGACGTGATTGGCTCGACCTCCACCAAAGCTACTATCTGGGGGGACAATTTAAAACAAAACAAGATAAACCATGAGATAAACTCAGTGAGTGGACAGTTTAATAAAAACGAAAACGAAAGTAAACTTCATGTTTCAGAAAATCCTTCAAAACCACGTTTAGCTCTAAGACCTCACGTCACTCTTTGAAATCCCCCAGTTTAAAACCATAAAGTTTATTTAAACTTAAAAGAATCCCATAAAACAATATATATTTTCTCAGGATAACAATTTCTTAAAAACAAACGAACCGTAAAACATCGTAACAACCTTAATAGAATTCAAAAGAAATCCCTCACTTAAAAACATATTTAATAATTTCTGAAAATAGCCAAATTCATTTTCCACCATGCTATATACCTTGAATAATCCTGGCCATACACCTGTGCGGAATTTCTGCATCGCACAGGCAGGCAATATCCTGGCCATACACACGTGTGAATAAAATCAGCACGTGCAGGCAAATCCTGGTCATACGTGCATGCAGAGCAGCTCCCAAAGGGCGAAGCATCCCGACACACGGCCCAAAGCCTATATGTGTGCCGTGATGGGTCCCAAAGACCTATCCAATCCGATAACCTGGAGGGTACTGCAAGGGTGGTTTGAAAACCATTTTTCCAAAATCCAAGTAATAGATCCTTTTTCCATCAAAAATAAATATCAAGGTACTTCCCCAAAAGAAACTTAAAATCCATAAGCCAACATACGAAATCCGAATCAAATTCAATATACATAAATCAAAATAATACTTTTCGACAAAACCGAAATATTAAATGAACCTTGTAAATAAAATGAGAAACCAAATTTCTTTTCCCAAAGCCCAACAACTCATTAAAACTAACATGTAAATATATGGTTTAAAAACTTATTTATGAACACATTTGAAATTCGAAATTCATCGCCATTGATCAAATCCCAAGATAAAATTTCCAAAGTATTTAGTGTGAAATGATTGATGAAATTTTCATGAATTCTTTAGAAAACCAAAAGCTCATTCAAACTTCTATTTCACAATTAAAATTTATATAACTAGAATAAATCACGAATTTCATAAATCATTTAAAGAGACAAGAGTCCACTCACAGTGAGAATCCTAGCTCCGATCCTCCGCCGAATCGTTTCGAGCCGCGGTCATCTCGCCTATAAAATAAACAATCAACGAAATACAATTAGTTCCGACTCAAGACACTTAAACGTAGATGTGTGCTCAACTTAACATCACACCGGACTCCCATTCTAGCTCGACGATTCCCAACCTCCACTCGTAGACCCCAAACCTCTATAATCACTCCGGAAGTTCCCCGGCTCAGCCTAACCAAAAACGTCCTAACCAAGATCAATAACTTACTCCACAATTGCCCAAAATTAATCCTTTATTCACGAATGGCAGCGGGGGTTCGGACTCGCTGCAGGAGTCGTCCAAAGTGGCTGCCCCAACTCCAAATTCAACCAATTTTATTTAATTTCGACCAAACCCATTAATTTTCTCAGTCCTAAACAACTATTGAGTTTCCTAGGGAAGGAATTTGTCCTAGACGACAACACAATAGCCCCCAAATCCGAAAACCCAAGCTAAACCCGAAATGGCATCAACCCCCAACTCCAACTTCCACAAAAATTCAAAATTTCACAAACTTTAACTTAAAATCTTCCATTGGAATTCATAGGGGTGGATAATGTCCAACAATTCTCCAAAAATAATCCCCAAAACCAGATTTCAAAACAAACCCGAAAATAGCCTTAAATCCCATAAATTCAAGTTCCAAAATTTCAAGATTTCTGAAGCTACAAAACCAGAAGAAATGAAAGCCCAAAGAAAGAGGAACAAAACCCACCTAAGATGGAAGTGATTGGCGCCGGAAAACTGGTCGGAGAAGGGAGGAGAAGCCGGCGGTCAACACTCCCCTTTCCGGGCTGGATTCGCGTGCAGAGGTGGCTGGGCTGGCTGGAGGAGGGCCGGGCTGAGCTGATCGGCCGACGGGGGAGGTCGCCGGTGGTCGGGGTCGATGGAAAAGCCGCCGAAAATGGCTGGGTGGCTGGGTTGGCCGCGCACAGAGAAAAAGGGGAGAGAGAGAGAACTCGGGGAGTGAGAGAGGATGAGGAGAGAGAGTAGGCTGGGGTGTGTGGTCGGCGCCTGGGGGTCACGCCGGTGAGGCCAGTGGTGGTGTGTGGCGGGCTGGGTGGTGGTGGTAGTCGATTGGTGCTGGGTGGTTGTGGGGGAGGAGAAAACCGAGAGAGAGAGTGTGCGGGGAGAGAGAGATAAAGGGAGGAGAGAGAAACTTGTAGAAAATTCTAGAGAGAGAGAGAGAAATCAGAAAAATTTTCTGATTTTGGGTATTTAAAAACCCACTTTTATAAATTTACAAAATTGCCCCTCACTTCACATGTCCGTATCTTCCAAACCGTAACTCAGATCGACGCGTGCTACGTGTCTATGAACTCGTGGACTCGAAACCTATCTAACGGACCCAAAGTCAAAATCGAAAGCCCATTTATTTTAAAAATCAACTTTTGGGTCAAGCCCAAATTTAAAACAATTATAAAAATAAAAATTTTAAATTCAAACCCCTTTTTATTTTTCAAATAAATCCCAAAATCTTTAAAATATAATCCAACATCCTTTAAAAAAAATCTCTTAAAAATATAGTTAAATAAAAATTTAAATTTCTAGTAGAAATTTGGATCGGGTCGTTACAGCCGGGGCTAGGTTGGATAGGGTGTGACGTTGCTGAGTTAGGGAGGTGGTCGGGCAGGCTGGGTGGGGGGAATTGGGGGGGAGAGAGAGAGAGAGAGAGAGAGAGAGAGAGAGAGAGAGAGAGAGAGCTTGGGGTCGCATCGGCAAGTAAGATCTCAACCGACGGGTAGGCTGCCGTCGACAATAGGCCGTAGATTGGGGCGGTGTGGGTTAGGTTGGTGCAATCCCAGATCTGCTGCATCTTTTTTTGTTTTTTTTGTTTTTTGCTTTTTTTGTTATTAGTTTTAATCTATTTTAAATTAATTTTTAGTTTAAAACTTTTTAATGATCTTTTTTTTTTGTAGTTTTTTTCTTTATTTTTTAATTTTAATTGTTTTACAAATATGAAATAACCAAATTATCTCTTATTTGGACAGAAAAGTTGACAGATTGTCCCAAATTAACACAAATCCTAAATATGTGTCATACACTAACACAACCAAACTGGTGTCCTAAACTAAGATTGACCCCCAAAATAGGTGTCCTGTTTGAAAATTTTTCCCTTTAATCAATGAGTTGAAAATTTTTTCTTTTCACATTTTGTTTAAGGTCTCTGTGATCGACACTGGTCTGATCTGTGCCAATATATGTTTGAAAAGTGAAAGCAATGGAAGAGCAATTGAGAGGTATATTCTACCTTCTTGCCCCAGCTCCTACCTTTTTATTTTTACTTTTTGTATTTTATGTTCAAGGCGTGGTCTCATTGGTTTTTTTTTTTTTTTTAGAATTTTTATATCTAAAATGATTTTTCCTTTTCATCCTTATTTAATAAAAAATTTCAATAGTACCTTATGTCTAACCACATGGGCCTTTTGGCTTGTCTCTATTTTTTTTGGTTATCACTTATCACCAGGGTGTTAAATTTCGAAGTTTTCGGCGAAATTTCGCCGAAAATTTCGATTTTTGGGGGTGTCGAAATCGAAACCCATATTTGCTAAAATTTCGGGATGATTTCGTCGAAATTGTCGAAATTATCGAAATTTCGGCGAAATCGTCGAAATTTCGGCGAAATTTCGACGGTGCCCATAACCCATTGAATTTGAGATATGGTATTCTGGTTTTGGAGCTGGGTTTTTGGCTTTTTGCAGAAAAATGGAGAGGTGGCAGAGGGGAGATCGAGGGAGAAAGAGGGGTGGCAGCAGGCGGCGGCAGGGGGAGATCGAGGGAGAGAGAGGCGACGGCAGGGGGAGATCGAGGGAGAGAGGCGACGCGGGCGNCTAAACAATATAGAATATATAGGGTTTAGTGTATATATTATAGAGTATAGATAATATACTAATTTCATTTTATACTAATTTTATTTAACAGTATTTGTCTCCAGCGTGCATTATATTTATCTTATATCACATGAAACCTACTATATAATTTGGTTTCTTCAATATTTTTTATCAATTTAGTAGATAATATGATAAATAAACATATGGTAAAGTTTCATTCAAAATTTCCATATTTTGATATCAATTTCCATCATTTCCGTCAATTTTTGTCGAAATTTAAAAATCTTCGAAATTTCCGTCGAAATTTCCATCGAAATTTCCATCGAAATTTCCTCGAAACCCAAAATTTTATTCCTTGCTTATCACGACTTACAATTGGATTTTATTAAGAAAACAAAATACTGAAGCCTAATAAATTCATAACACATTATAGGCTTCGACTCTAAAAAAAAACAAACACATTATAGGCGAACATTGTACATGCACATATAATTTAGGTTAATTGGCCAGGCTAATGTTAAGAGACTTTCAATTTTTTAGTTTGGCAGACCGATGTCAAAATGTCTTTTGCTGAAACTAATCATCAATTTAAAGTGCACAATTTTTTTGTTCGAAAAAACTGTAAAAAGGAATTGTAAGAGGCTTGTTTTTTCATCAACTATTTAAAGATTTTAATTAAAGTCGTTAGGTATTATTTTAAATATTAGTAGTTTTCATATTATTTGGCTCTTTTTATTGTGCATATATTGTATTCATTTGTCTACAATATCTCCCTAAATTGGCGAATACTTTAGGAGCTTAGACCAAAATCATTGTGTCTTTCCTATTGTGCAAACGTCAATTTTTTAATTTGCATTTTTTACCTATCCAAATTTTTTACAATGCGCATACATAATGTTAGGATTGAAAAATAAAGAAGGTTAGGATTGAAATGAAATTTTTAATAAATTAATTAATATATATCTATATATATATATTATCTTTGACACTTCTATTTTAATTGAAAGACGCTATAATCTTTATTTGAAAGGACTTGATGTTTACATTGCATATGTAAATATTACTTTTTCAAAATAGAAATTAAGAATAAAAAAAAGTATACCATTTAACAATTTTGCTCAACACCCTATGTCCATATCCAAATTCGTGATTAATTTACAAACTTATCTTTACATAGATGGTTTTTTACTTACAGGAGAATGAAACATTTGCTAGTGTTCTTTTCAGAGCAACCACATATTAAATTTGACAGACAAAGAGCCAAATACAAAAATTTCACTACACTAGTAGGACTACAGTAACAACCAAGAGGATAATGGACAAAGTTACCAACTTTCTTAATCTTGATGTCGCGAAGCTCCAGCATTGAAGAGCCACGTGTTGTCTCAAGTTCTTGGTTTAAAGCTCTGCAGAATAAGAGAAAGCCACGCAAAAGGTGAAGCTCTTAGGCCATTTATATACTGCTACATCTGCCAGTTTTAACCATGTCAACTCATGTTGTTCTTCCACTTCTCTTGCCATCGTCTCTCTCTTCACATGCCAACTTTTGCAATCTGGCCATTTCCAAAATACTTTTGGACATGAGCCGTAAATCCTAAACCAATGAATTGCTTGGTAACAGTGATCTTGGATAGTCTTCTCCAATGCCTAACAAATAATTGGTAATATTGCATTCTGGTTATGAGCAATTAAACTCACAATATGCTCATTGTTCAACAAAAAGAGAGCATGTTCATCAACCTACATTGCAAATGTCCATCAAGCAAAAATCTTCAAGAAATGCTAAAGAGAAGAGTCAAATGAAACTTCAGAAGTTTGATTCCTTTATCTTCAGAAAACTATAAAACATGTAGTAATCTGAAAAAGGATTTGTGGACACAATTTTCAATTTTTTTAAAATGTGGACACACACCTTACCAAAGAGAAGTAAAATCATGTTTATGTTTGTGGATAAATTCACATAGATTCAATGGCCAATCACAGACCAACACGTGGCTGGTTAGATCTTTTTCAACTTTGACTTTTTAACGGTCAACTTGGTCAAGCTCAACCTTCCACATCATCATGCCAGCTCAGCGGCACCGTCGTGCAATTCGGATAAGCATTTGCATGCCCGATCCAACATAACCCGATACGATCTGACCTATGATCGTGATCTCCTAAGAAATTGAGTGTTCATCTTTTCTTAGACATCTCAGCTCAGCTCGGCTCGGCATCTAGTGATCATCCTCTCCAATTCCAGTCACAGCTGGTTATTACTTGAAGCAATCATTGCATCAACTATCTGATCAGTTTAGCCTAACTCGCCTATGTCCAATCTGATCCGATCATGTATGGGTTTCGCATCCACATATTGGGAACCATATGATAGGCTCGGCTCGGACTCCACTGCCACTCCAGAAGATCACATTGGGACGAACCGCCATACTCAAGTGCACTTGACATGATTTTCTGACAGATGAGACATCTCAACTCATAGCCATGACTATTAGGGCATTCCACTTGATCTTCCATATTTGCATTCAATGCAGCATTGAATGCAGCTGTGCATGCATGCTACTGTTCATAACCGAATGCGTGACCTCTTCTCAGCCATCCATCTTCCTTTGCCTATATATACCCACCTATGTGCACAAAGGAAGGGGTTCACAATCTATTCACAAAAGACCACATAAATACATACAACCAACTGAGAATAATCCAGAAGATCTCACCTTGTTATTCATATTCTCCCAAGTTCATATTTTGTTCTTGCTTGTTCTTCCTGAAACACCACAAAATACATATCACTGATTTGGCTGGTACCACACCGATCTTTTTCCTTTGATCTTGTGTTTATGCAGGAAGATCCAATCAGGCTCAACCAGTAACTCATCAAGCTTTGATCATCACAAGTCATCTTCCTTATCTTCATCCAACAAGGTTCCCAATCAACCAGATCATCTACCTTAAGTTGTTGCATCTATCTTACGGAAAGTTGCATCAACAGATTGGCGCTGTCTGTGGGAATAACATCAACATATTTTGTGTTCATCACCTTGATCATCAAGTTCTTCCTTCTCCCAACGATTTTTGCTCATCATCTTCAACGTTTTTTGCTCATTATCTTCAATGATATGAGTATCTTTCATTGTCACGCTCCAATCCGTAATTAGTAGGGGTGGGCACGGTCCAGTACAGTCCAGTGCTCACCCCAAACTGTACACTAAACTGTAGAGCTTATCCAGTCCAGTCCAGTGCTAGAAAACTAGAAATTTTGGCTCAGAACTGGACTAAACTGAACTGAAACAGTTCCAGTTCAGTCCAGTTCCTGTTTGGGGCTGTGCCTCACTATTTGGGCCAAAAAAAATTTTAAAACATGTTTTTTTTTTTTAATTTTTAACAACAAATCACAACACTTTTTTTAACAACAAATCAAAACACTTTTTTTAACAACAAATCAACCATTTGTTGTTCAAGTCTTGTTCAAGTCACAAGTCACAACAATTCAACATTTAACAATTAACATATAAGACATCAAGTCATCAACATTCAACCATTACATTTTTTGTACCATTCCACAACCTACAAGATATCAACCAATAACCATTTAACTATATACTATACCCTAGAACTATAATAATTTTAGTATATAGGGTTTAGTGTATATATAAAGAATATATTAATTGTATTATAAAAGGTATAACTAAAATTATATACTAAAACATTATTATATATATAGAATATAGGCAATATGGTTATATAAAATATATTTTAGAGTCTAAAATATAGCTAGGTTAATATTAATTTTATTATCTAAAATGTGTAAAATGTGTGTAAAAATGTGTATAAAAATGTTTTGGAACCGGAATTGGATTGGACCGATCCGGTCCAATTCGGTCCTGGTGTTGACCAGTTTTGGTCAAAGCAGTTTTTTACGATTTGTTTCCCCCCGGTTTGGTTCGGTACACCCGGCTCCCGGTTTAAACGCCCACCCCTAGTAATTAGTTCTTAATTACGGATTAAGGTGTGAATCACACTCTACTTATAAAATTAACTTCTATAACTTGAATATGACTGAGAATAATAAAATAAAGAAGAAATTATATACTATTAACATACCATACTGAATTCAAGCTTAGTTTACAATACACAACCTGTCTCAGTAATTTAAGTTTAACAGAACTTCCAAAATAAAACGAAACTAAACTTCAAAGTCTGTTCATACTTATTTACACAAACTTCTTCTTCTTACTTTCTGATCTTCAGTATTTGAACCTGCAAAGTCTATGAGGGGGTGAGCTCTAACCAATGGCTCAGTAGAGACATTTCACCTTAATATGCAAAATTAATTATATTGAATCTCAATGAATCATATAACATGGAGCAGATAATATATATTTAATAATATTATAGATGCATGAATATTATGCTGCACTTCTTTAGTAATCCCTTAAAAAAAACTGCAATTCATCCTAACTTCGGTCTCTGCGAAGGTCCCAATGCACTTTGGGGAGGTTAGATCGTTTAATCAGTCTCTGTTGAAGGGGCTTCACTACCCGCACACTCTATAAATTTAAATTTAACTCTCAACTCCTTCTTACCACCAAAATCTTCATTTCTCAATGCATCATGCTTCACGTTCAAATAAATGTCACATTCAAATAAATACACATAATTATATAATAATTAACTAATTCATATCACGCTCAAATAATTTATATAAATCACATATTAGTACACATATTGTATTTTTCAACAAAATTCAATAAAATCAAATTTTGCAATTTAAGGTTTCCCCGATCCCCCTACCTCTAAAACGAGCTTAATCTGCCGCAAGAAATAGCCTTGTGTCTCCAGGTCGTTCTCCGAACCTAATCCCGTACAAGAAAATCACAATTAATTACGGAATAAAAATCGCTCACTCTCTAATTTTAGTGTGTATAGTGAAAACACTAAGTTAGGGGTCTCGGATCGCAAAACGGAGGCCACCATCGCACTTGAAATTGAAAATGCAGTGGGTAGGGACTTTCCCTGGTCATCGGAGCTGCCGCACACGCTGGTGGTGCGAGTGGTGCTCCGGCGACACTATTCATCATCTTCAACCTAAAGCCAGTTTTTGCTTATTTTTTTCCAACTTTGGCTCGCTATTTACCCTATCAAATCAACTCCAAATAGAGCAAACTTATACTCATTTTAAAGCTCTGCAACTCCTCTTTACAACCATACAAAGAACACTCAAAATGGATCTTTACAACTCAAGATATAAGGCCTCAAAGTAGGCTACCCGAGCACTATCAAAAATTGTAGAAATTTGGCAGATTTTCCAAAATTCAACCAAACTCATTTCTCTTCAATTCTCACCATCCAAATCGGTTCCTAAGGCTAAAAAATGATAAATTATAACTTAAACTTCAACCACAATTAAAGGAAACACAATCAAATGAATTAAAATTCAAAAACTCAAAACTAAAATTTGCTTAGTATACCCAAATCCGAAAATCACTTCACTTCTCCTTCAAATTCTTGTTTGTGACCTTAAAGACAACTTTAACAATCAAATAAACCTCACCAATACAGATATCATCACCTAAATTCAAAATCACAGAAAATAGAGTATCCATGGAAAAAATGAAAATTACCTTATTCTTCCTCTCCTTTCATTCTTTGTGTTCTTCTCTCTCTGGTTCCTCTTCTTCTTCTTCCTCCCTCTCTCTCTCTCTCTCTCTCTCTCTCTCTCTCTCTCTCTCTCT
>QANW01013297.1:63516-103426 GCA_003254865.1 Dryas drummondii | reverse complement strand
TCTCTCTCTCTCTCTCTCTCTCTCTCTCTCTCTCTCTCTCTCTCTCTTTCTCTTAGTTTTCTCTTTGTTGTTCCTACTGGGTTTGGTTCTCGGGTTGGCTGGGTTCTTGCTTTTGGTGTTCTCAACTAAGTTTAAATAAAGCCCAGCCTTATAACACCACAAACACACACCTCTACCACCGATACACACACACACATTGCCTAACTCACAAGCACACACCTCCACCACACAGTCCAGCCACCTCCAAAACAACCAATGAAAACAAAATTTTAAAAACAGCAGTGGACTGTAGAAGCTATTGTCTTCTACACGCTTTAATTTTTATTTTTTTTATTTTTAAACATAAATATAAAATAGATAATATTAATATATATATATATACATAAATGTAAATAAATTTATGTATAATACCTCGCCCTGAGCTGACAGAATGCGTGGCCTCTTCTCAGCCATCCATCTTCATACAGGTAACTTAACATTCACTACTTCATTTGCCTATATATACCCACCTATGTGCACAAAGGAAGGAGTTCATAATCTATTCACAAAAGACCACACAAATACACACAACCAACTGAGAATAACTCAGAAGATCTTACTTTATTATTCATATTCTCCTAAGTTCATATTTTGTTCTTGCTTGTTTTTCCTCATACACCACAAAATACATATCAGTGACTTTATCATCCAGATCGAGCATATTTTGCTGGTACCACACCGGTCCTTCTCTTTTGATCTTGTGTTTATGCAGGAAGATCGAATCAGCCTCAACCAGTAACTCAGCAAGCTTTGATCATCTCAAGTCATCTTCCTCATCATCATCCAACAAAGTTTCCAATCAGCCAAATCATCCACCTTAAGTTGTTGCATGAATAGTTTACATACATAAAATTGAGAAAATACAATTAAAAAAAATAGTTAAAATTGATTGCAAAATACTAAATTTATCATGATTTTGGTAAATTGCACCATTTACGTGCCCAAATTTTGCAAAAGCACTTAGAAGTTAGATAAACTATATACCAAACTTACGGGAAAAAAAATCAGAAAATGCCCTTGAAGTAAATTCTTATCTCTAAAAAACACCAAATCCTCTTAGTGTTGAAGCACTTAAAATAAGAAAAGTGTTATTTCAAAGATGATCCAGATAGAAAGTGAGAAAATATTAACTACCTTTGATGGAACTGATCCCAATGATTTATTTTAGATCTGATCCCAATGATTTATGTATATTCCCTTGCCTTGTTAAAGTTTCAACTGAGGAATGTAAAAATCAAAATAGAGAAAATATTAACACTACAAACAATTACTCAAGGGTGTCAATGAAAGAGAAAACTCGGATGAGAAATAAAACCATACAAACCAATACATAAAATCCAGCAAAATTCTTCAATAACGTCTAAACCAAATATACCATACCAACAAAAACCTAAAATGAACACAGAATCCATGGAGAACAATGAAAACCAACCACATATAGCATAATAAAACAAATTGCAGACAAATAAAGTATTCTCCGGTTTGACCAAACAAAAGAGGTAGTACCAAAAAACCTTTAATATTAGCTTTGGCTAATTAGAGCCCGTTTGGTATCCTATTCAAAATTTTTTTTCAAAAATTAAAAATTTTGTTTTAAATGTGAGTTTTCAAAATTAATTTTTAAAATTAAAAATTGTCTAGTATGAAATTTGAAAATCATTTTTAAAATATAAAAATGATTGCAGCTAAGGAAAAAGGAAGTGTAAAAAAAAAATTTGAAAAAAACGATGTTTTATCGTTTTTAAAAAAAGACATGTTTTTGATTTTTTTTTTCTAAAAACTGTTTTTAAAAATGATCTACCAAACACGTTTTCTTGACTAAAATTTGTTTTTTTGTTTTTGAAAAAAAATAATTTTTGAATAAAATACCAAACATGCCCTAAAGTTTTCTTTGATTTTCTGATATTTTCTCATAACCCCCAAAAGATGCATGACCAAGAAATACAACAATGAAACACTAAATTCTTGAAGCTAATTAACACACAAAGGTTTTTTTACCAGACTCCCAATTTTTTTCCATTTTACCCTTAATGATGAGAATTGAATAATTACGAAAATATTCTCTCTCTCTCTCTCTCTCTCTCTCTCTCTCTCTCTCTCTTCTCTCTCTCNAGAAACCCAGCTGATACTCTCTCTCTCTCTCTCTCTCTCTCTCTCTCTCTCTCTCTCCCACCCTCCCACTGTCATCCCTCCCCCTCCTCTCCCCCATCTCCTCATCTCAAGCATGGCAATTGTCATGGCACGCTGGCGTAACAGGGGCACACCAAACTTAATCCCACACTAAATTGCACTAAAGCTAGAGTAAGTGGATCTTAAGACATAGAATAAAAAATCAAAGAATAAATAAAATACATATCCTAAATTGTATGAATCCAAAGACGACCTGTTTGTGGATAAATCCACATGAACTTAACAACCAATCATGGATCGACACGTGGCCGGTTATATCCAATTTCAAACTTTGACTTTTCAGCGGTTAAAATGGGTCAAACTTGGACCTCCATGTCATCATACCAGCTCGGCAACACATTCATTGTCGGTTCGGATCGGCTCATCTCAACGGATCCCCCAAATCCGATCCGAGCCAATCTTAGGATCTTCTAAAAAATTGAGTGTTCATCTTTTCTTAGATATCCCAGTTCGGTTCGGCTCGGCGCCTGGTGATCATCTTCTCAGAAAGATCCAGTGACCAACATATTGCCGTCGAATGGCGATTGTTACACTATACGTTGGACCCATCTAAACCAATTCATCCATGTCCAATCCAAACATGGATATGTTTCATACCTGCGTATACAATATTTGTGATCGGCTCGGCTCGGGCACCACCGTCATTCTAGAAAATTGGAGTCAGGACAAACCGCCTTACTCAAATATCTCTGACAGATGGTACATCCCAGCTCACAACCATGACTATTAGGGCATCCCACTTGATCTTCCATACTTGCATTGAATGCAACATTAAATGTAAAGGAGATAGGTAGCTGTGCATGCTACTATTCATGGCCGAACGCGTGGTCTCTTCTCAACCATTCACCCTCATGCAGGTAACTTAACCTTCATAACTTCCTTTGTCTATATAAACTCGCCTATATGCACAAAAGAGACACACATAATTTTGCTCACAAAAGCCCACCCAAATACACACAACCAGCTGAGAATAACCCCGAAGATCTTGCATTGTTCTTCCATATTCTCTCAAGTTCATCATTTGTTCTTCCTTATTTTTACTCAAACACTTTCAAATACACTTCACTAACTTCATCATCGGAGTGTATTTAGCTGGTACCATACCGGTCCTTCTCCTTTGATCTTGTGTTAATACAGGAAGATCTCATAAGCTCCAACCAAAAATCCAACAAATCTTAATAATCTCAAGTCAACGTCCACCTCATCACCCAACAAGGCTTCTAATTAGCTAGATCATCCACCTTAAGTTGTTGCATCTCTCTTACGGATTTTTGTATCAACAGATTGGCGCCGTCTGTGGGAAGATCATCTTTAACCATTGTGCTCATCATCACGAGTGTTAGGCTCTTCACTCAACACATCACTACTATTGCAATCCCTACGCCATGACTACCATCTTTCGTAAAAGCAGCTCTTCCTCAGAAGGATCCCGGGATAATCAACAACATGAGCCTGAGATACCCGACAAAACGAGAAGAGCACATCTTGCTAAAATAGCTAAGTCTAAAAGTCCTCTGAAGATCAAGGCTGCTCACAAACTCCTTAGGGAGAACCAGCGACATTTAGCCGCTGAGAATGCATTTCTCAAACAAAATAACGAACTGCTGACCAAGCAGGAAAAACAGGCTGAGGAGCTCGCACGCCATCGCGCCCAGCTCGACGTCAGCGGAAGATTGGGATTCCAATCATGACTAACCCGAACCGATCAGGAGGCTTATTCATCGTTTCCTTCTCGACAGAATACTTAGGCTGATGTGGACAACCATCCGGCTCGGCATAGCACACACTGCACTTTCCCAAGCTTCGAGGATATGTCCTTGGCCGAACAACTCGAGTTCTTGAACGCCCACCATCTCCTTCAGTAAAGGCATGCGGCCTTCAAGAGACGTTCTCCCGAAACCTTGGAGGAAGACCGGTCTGAACCAGTCACTGATTAGCGACCTCCGATCCGATCTAGATTGGGGACTGCCAACCCAACCAGATCGACTGAACCTAGGGTCCCAGCCAGGAGCAGGCTTGGCCCTGTCACTGATCACATCGCCTAGACCAGCCCAAACTTTTCTACTTCAGGAACGCACTCTGGAAGACGATCAGCAGGGGATCGATTGGGACCTACCATGGTCATGTCTGACCGACGTCCGGCGGGAGAGAGGATCGCTCGTCAACCAGTGAGTGAAAGACTAGGTGACCGAACTGAGTGCTTAGTAGAAACTGCACCCGAGTTGACCACACCTAACGTGAAAAAACTTATCCGAACTTTGGTCCAAAACCAAATTCGGAGTGTTTATGATCGGCTCGGCCAGGTCGAGGTCTCCAGGGGATACCTCGGAAGAAGCAACCACGGGGAAGAACTCCCCCTCTCATATACTAGTAGGATCATGAACGCTGAGATCTCTAGGGATACCAAACCCTCTAAGATGGACCAATACGATGGAGCCAAGGATCCCTACGATCATCTTGACAGCTTCAGATATACCATGGAAGCTCGTCAGGCATCTGAGGCCACTAAGTGCAGAATCTTTCCTTCAACCTTGAAGGGATCGGCACGGGGGTGGTTCCGAACCCTCCAACCAAACTCTATCGATTCTTTCTCCAATCTCCGAAGAGCCTTTCTGACGAGATATCGGGTTGTATCCGAATGACTCTACAACCTGAACGATATGTCATTGATCAAGCAATAGGAAGGAGAAAGTCTTAAAACCTATATGATCCGCTTCAGCATAGAATACACGAAGTATGACGATTGCGACGACCGATCGGCCAAAAATGCCCTTATGCAAGGTCTACTTGCTGGGGGACTTCGCTCCCATCTGATGAGGAACCCTCCTTATACTTACGACGAGCTCTCTGCTGAAGCTACCAAGTGGACACGAGCAGAGGAATGAGCCGCTCAGGTGGAGGCCCTAAAATCCAAACGGACCTTGATCAAAAGGAAGGAGGGAGAGGTCATAAGCCCTAAGCCTCAAGTCCAGACCAAAAGGGCCAGAACTGAGGAGCCGCGCCAACTCCTGGGTAAAGAGCCTAAGTATGTCCAATACACGAAATACACCCCTCTTAATGCCAGCTTGGAAACAATTTTCTCTAAAGTCAAAGATCAACTTCCAACTGCTAGGGAGATCAGAGGTCCGCCCCCAGATCAGGTTAAAGAAGGCATCTTTTGCAAATATCACTCCAATCATGGTCATGTCACAAGTGACTGTTACGCTCTTCGCGACGGAATAAAAACTCTTGCTCGGGCGGGTAAGATCAATCAATTCCTGACCGGATGTCCAAAAATACCAAAGATCGTGGGGAAGAATCCAAGGAAGAGAAAGAAGAACAGATGGGTGCTCTTCAACAATTTGCAGCTGTGCAAGCCCAACTTGCTCAGTCCAAAACCCAAGCCAGGGGTGTGATGTATGTCAATGCCATGGTGGAAGGCAAGGCGACCCGTGCACTAGTGGATACGGGAGCATCTCACAACTTCATGGCTGTGGCAGAAGCAAAGAAACTTGGACTTTAGGTTTCCAAAGTAGGCGGTAGTGTCAAGGCAGTGAACTCTGCTGCAAAGCCAATTGTGGGGGTAGCTCGTGGTGTGAAGCTACAAATTGGCGCATGGAGTGGATCGACGGATTTCTCAGTGTTCCCCATGGATGACCATGGCATCGTGCTCGGGATGGAGTTTATGGACAAGATAAAGGCTTTTCCTATTCCGCACTACAATTCTATTTGTATAGCGCAAGATGGGACGCTACCTTGCTTCGTGCCAGTAGAGAGGCATACCAGGCCCGAGACAAAGTTCTTGTCAGCAATGCAATTTACAAGGTCATGGAAGAAGGGTGAGACGACTTTCCTAGCAACCTTGAAAGAATATAGTGATGGAGATATTTCGCAAAGCCTGCCTCGTGGAGTGGAGGAAGTATTGAGCAAGTATGCAGATGTGATGCCCAAAGACCTACCAAGCAAGCTACCACCTAGGAGAGAGGTGGACCATGCGATTGAGTTAGAGCCTGGTGCCAAACCACCTGCTAGAGCGCCTTACCGAATGGCTCCTCCAGAATTGGAGGAATTGAAGAAGCAGTTGAAGCAACTACTAGATGCTGGGTACATTCAACCATCCAAAGCTCCTTACGGCGCCCTAGTCCTGTTCCAGAAAAAGAAGGATGGCTCTTTGCGGATGTGCATTGACTATCGAGCACTGAACAAAGTGACCATAAAGAACAAGTATCCCATTCCTTTGATTGCAGACTTGTTTGACCAGCTAGGAGGAGCAAAATACTTCACCAAAATGGACCTTCGCTCGGGGTATTACCAAGTGAGGATCGCTCCAGGTGACGAGCCCAAAACCACCTGTGTGACACGGTATGGGTCTTTTGAGTTTCTAGTCATGCCATTCAGACTCACCAACACTCCTGCCACTTTTTGCACACTAATGAACAAGGTATTCCATCCTTATTTGGATAAATTTGTTGTGGTTTACATTGACGATATTGTGGTGTATAGAAACTCCCTAGAGGAACACATGGAACATCTGCGGATTGTGTTCCAAGTCCTCCGAGAGAATGAACTTTATGTGAAGAAGGAGAAGTGCTTATTTGCTCTAGTGGAAGTTGATTTCTTGGGGCATAGAATCAAAGGGGGTGAACTGATGATGGATGTAGGTAAGGTGAAGGCCATACAAGAGTGGGAGCCACCGAACAAGGTTACAACCCTCCGGTCATTCCTTGGGTTGGTCAACTACTACCGACGCTTTATTAAAGGTTACTCAGCTAGGGCATCACCCTTGACGGACTTGTTGAAGAAAAACAAGAACGAGGCATGGTCGTGGACCCAGGAGTGCCAGCATGCTATTGAGGAACTAAAGAAAGCCATTATGGAAGAACCGGTTCTGAAACTCCCTGACCCCACAAAAGTCTTTGAGGTACACACTAATGCTTCCGACTTTGCTATTGGTGGTGTACTTATGCAGGATGGGCATCCGATAGTCTTTGAGAGCCGCAAGCTTAACGATGCTGAAAGGTACACTATCCAAGAGCAGGAGATGACAGCAGTGGTCCATTGCTTATGAGTATGGAGGCACTAGCTACTTGCTTGGTTCTCATTTTGTGGTAAAGACAGACAATATAGCCACTAGCTACTTCTTGTCGCAGAAGAAGCTTTCTCCTAAGCAGGCAAGGTGGCAAGACTTTCTGGCAGAATTTGACTACAAGTTGGAATACAAGCAGGGGAGTTCCAACCTTGTGGCAGACGCACTAAGTAGGAAAGCTGAGTTTGCTTCGTTAGCCGTACCCCAAAGTTCCCTTCTAGAACGAGTGAATGAGGGATTACTACATGATCCTCAGACCAAGAGTTTGGTGGCCCTTGTCAAAGATGGGAAGACAAGACAGTTTTGGCTTCAAGAGGACTTGTTGTTTACCACGAGAAGTCGGCTTTATATACCAAAATGGGGTGGACTGAGACGTGAGTTGTTGAAGGAGTGTCATGACTCTAAATGGGCAGGACATCTAGGCACCCATAGAACGCTGGCATTGCTGGGTGATACCTACTATTGGCCACAAATGAGAGATGATGTAGACGTATATGTACGGACATGTCTGATTTGCCAATAGGACAAGGTAGAGCAAAAGCAACCTGGGGGATTACTAGAGCCACTCCCGGTCCCCTCTCGACCTTGGGAAAGCATATCTATGGATTTTATTACATGCCTACCGAAGTCAGATGGGTATGGTTCTATCTTGGTGGTGGTTGACAAGTTCACTAAATATGCCACTTTTATTCCCGCATCACCAGATTGTAAAGCAGACGAGGCGGCATGCTTGTTTCTTAAGCACGTGGTGAAGTATTGGGGAGTTCCAAAGAGCATCATTAGCGATCGGGACCCACGATTCACAGGGAAATTTTGGATAGAGCTCTTTAAACTTTTGGGCTCAGAGTTGAACTTCTCCACTAGTTTTCATCCACAGACAGATGGGCAGACAGAAAGGATGAATGCACTGTTGGAATTGTACTTGAGGCACTATGTGTGCGCCAATCAAAAGGATTGGGCCAAACTGCTTGACATTGCCCAATTCTCATACAATTTGCAACAATTTGAGTCCACGGGAGCAAGCCCATTTCAGTTGGCCACTGGGCAACAACCATTAACCCTAAGCACACTTGCAACTGACTATACAGGGAGTAGTCCGGGAGCATTCAAGACTGTTAAGGAGTGGCAAATACAAAATGATTTAGCACGTGCACACTTGGTGAAAGCATCCAAGAAAATGAAGAAATGGGCAGATAAGAAGCGGCGCCATGTGGAGTTCCAAGTGGGAGACAAGGTCTTTGTAAAGCTCAATCCTAGCCAACACAAGTCCACAAGAGCATTACACAAAGGGCTATTACGGAGATACGAAGGGCCCTTTCCAATCCTCAAGAGAGTGGGCAAAGCTTCATACCATGTGGAATTCCCTCTCAAGAAGAAGATCCACCCTGTTTTTCATGTGAGCACATTAAAACCATTTCATGTAGATGTTGAAGAACCTGGTAGAGGGGAATCGAAGCATGCACCACCCAACGTAGTCACTTCCTTTGACAAACAGGTGGAGTGTATCCAGGCTAAGCGGGAGGTTCGGCGTAGTGGTATCCCACGAAACACAGAGTACTTTGTCAAATGGAAGGGGTTGCCTGAGTCCAAAGCCAGCTGGGAAAGTGAGGAGTCCTTGTGGCAGTTCAAGGACTAAATCACCATATTCGAGGACGAAGAAGCGACGAGGACATCGCTTGATTAGGTGGGGGAGAATGTCATGGCCCGCTATCACAAGTCCGAGGCCCACTTGCGTAGGGCCCAACTCATTGTACTTGTTTGAGTCTGGAACCTTCTAGACATGTGAATGTCCAGATTCGTTGTATGGGGGTAGGTAGGATTTATATATGTCTAGATTCGTTGTATGGGGGTAGGTAGGATATTTTTCCTTATTGTACTCTGGACCGTTAGATCAATTCGATCTTAACCGTCCAATAGGGGTAGGTAGAAGTAAGGAATTGTATATAAAGGGGGAGGCCTCATTTGGCCAAACCATCTCGGAAATACAAACATATTCTCCCCATATCTTTCTCTTGCGTTCTTAAGTATTCCTAAGTGTTCATCTCTTGTTCTTGCATATCTGTGCTGTTTGATCTACTTTGGCAGGTGATTGGCTGACTTAGCTTGTTCGAGGAGGCGACTAAGTTTAAGGCCGCACGGTTAGAGGACTATGAAATAGTCATCTCGTGACACTTATCCTACCAACATGGGAAACATCATCATCCAATCTGCCATACGATGCACCATCAACACTGGGTGTGCAATGCTTGTCTAAATACAATATTAATGTCTTCTAATGAAGTGAAGAAGAAGGCGGCAGATGGGCAAAGTATGATAAATGATAATAGGTGGGTTTTGGCTTAAAAAAAAAATGATGACGTGGAGTGTTTTACATCATTAGATGAAATGAAGGATGTGGATCTCTCCAAAGGCACACAACTGCAGACACAAAAGGCAGAGGATCAAAGTCCCCTTTCTTCTCATTTCTTCTTCTCCTTCTTTGCCGCCTGTGCTTCTCTCCCTTTCTATCTCACTCTTATTCCTCTATCTCTCTCTCTGCATCTCTATCACACTACTACAAAATCATAAATAGACATCGGTCAATAGACAAGGGTTCTTGTTTTGTCCGTTATCTTAATTTACCACACAACGCTTTTTTGTAAACCGTTATATGAAGTGATAATATGTCATGGTTTTTGTTCTTATGGTTTTCCTGATTTATTAAACACAATAGTTTTAGGCAAAACCGTTGTGTTGGTTGAGTTAAAAAAATTTTGGCAATTTTGCAGGTCTTCGTATTTTGGTAAAACACGCTAGAATTAATGAAAAACGTTATCGCACCTTAACTCCCGTTTTGGTCAAAGCCCCTCTGACTTCTCCATCTCCTTCTTCATTGCTCTTTAACCCAAATTGTTCGATTTCCATCTTCTCAGCCCTCTAACTTAGACAAAAGTCCCTCGATCCCAAGCTCCCAGCCAGATCCCTCTCAGAGTCTCACTAATTCCACTGTCTATCTGTCTCTCGTTCTCACTTCTCAGTCTCTCTCTTTATTTCCTCAAAGGTGTATCTCCTACCCTTACGAAGCCCTAGCTGCGATTTCACAACCCCATGAGCTTCTCTCTTGCCATCTTCCTCAACTGCATACTCCACTCACTCATCACCTTAGATTGATCCAAAATTTTCCTATTTTTTCTCCCCTTAGACCGATCTTGTCGAGCATCATTCTGGCTAAGTTCTAGGGGTTCTTTAATATTCTTGTTTTAGCTAATTTAGTCTTGAATCTTGTTAATATTTGGGCATTTCTTTGGTTGTCTATGGTTGATTTATGAATGGGTTTAGGTTTGGTTTGTTGATTTGATGAATGGGCAGGTTTAGGGTTTGGTTTGTTGATCTAATGAATGGGTCTATAGTTGATTTTTTCTTTATTTCATTTTTCTGAGATATATCTTTATTTCTTGAACTTTACTTTTAATTTTAGAGGTATTGGTTTCTTCTTTAATGACTGTGATAAATATGTTCAAAGAGCCATATAAGATTTTTTAAACTTGATAAGGTAAGCCAATCATTACCATACCTGGATTGTTGTTTTTCAGTAGGTTTTTATTTTTATTTTTTATTCATTGTGTGTCATATATAGATTGAGGTTGGTTATAGGAAAATGGTTTCTCATTTCTGTAAATAGTGAAGTCGATCCCCTTATACCATTAATGGATAGCTAGTAGCTTCTCCCTTTCATCCATGTGTGTGCATGCATTTGTGTTCTCATAATATATACAGAGAGAGAAGTGCATATTGTCTTTTTACTTACCAGTGCATCTTCTCTTTGTTTTGTTTTGTTTTGTTTTGTTTTTTTTTTCCATGACCATTTTGTCTTAACCATCTTTTGTTTGTAGCAAGTTGCTAAAACAAAATCTCATATTGGTTTTGATAGAAGTCCAAGAAGTGGAACAAAGAGGTCAAAACGTGATCACGTGTAATCATGCTATTTCATCTTGCTGCAATATTTCATTTTTCTGCAATTTTCTTTGTTTAATAACATTTTGTCTTATTTGGCCTTATTTCCTTATGTTTTCTTGGTTTTACCTCTCCTAATAAATAATTGGTCAGTAGTATTATGCTATTAAATGAAATAGTCCTGGACCTGGTTAGATTTTTTGGAAGAACTTGCATAATGAACCATTCCTCTCTGAGACCTTGAGTTAACACATGTAGCTGTCAACTCGTATTATTCAACTTTGTGTTTCTTGTCCTTGCAGGAACACATGCCATATTTTCGGTTGATAGAAATGGTGTCAGTAGTGCAGACTTGATAAGAAACAGAGGTTTGTTCTTTTTAGTAAATTGGACAATCTGGTTGGACTAAACAATGCCTTTACTTCAGTTTGCCATATTTAATTTTTTATGAATATATAGTGGAAAGCAGATTAGAGAAGGTCCTTGTGTTGGAACTAAAGGCTTCTAGGCTCCGGAGGTGAGGATTCATAATAAAGGTTAATTTATTAGATTTCTTTGATTACCTAACTTAAAATCTCGATCTATATCCTCAATTTAATTCTAACATGACACTGCATAAAATTGTTGCAAGTTCATGTATGATCTAAATTGTACTGATTTACTCATAATAAGAAACTTCTCCAAGTTCTAGACAAGTCACGCCGCCTCCAGTTCTTCCATCTTCCATCTTCCATCTTCGCTCGCTCTGTTCTTCGATCTTCTTCATGCAGGTTTGTGTTCATTTCCTCTCTCTCACCTGCTTTGTCTCTCTTATTCTTGTTCTAGTTATGGGTGAAGTTATTGTGGCTTGATAAAAATTTGGGGTATTTTTCTGGGTTTATTGGGTTTTACTAATATGTGGTTTGTTTATTGATTTTGTAAATTATATGGGCTTATTGATATGGGTTTACTAATATGTGCTTATTTATTTTGCTTGAGCTTTATTGATTTTGTTTACTAATATGAGTTTATTGATTTTGTTTACTGATATGGGGTTTGTTTATTGATTTGGTTTTAGTTAAATCAATATTTTGATTGTTCAAAATGTTGTTTCCTTTTGTTTAGTCTTGGTTGCTCAGCTTCATGTTGACATAAAACTGAGTTCGCCACTGGAGGTCCGGTCCTCAAAGGAGAGGTCAGGACCTCAAGCCTAGGTTTCAAACACCAATCTTACTAGAGATCTGGTTCTTAAGGGTGAGGTCCGAACCTCAAACCTAAAGTTCTAAATCCAATCTTACTGGAGGTTCTGTTCTGAAGAGTGAGGTCCGGACCTCAAGCCTAGCTTTGTATTCTAATTTCTTGTGGGATTGAATACTGGATCAGAATGAAATTTTAAAGCTTGCATGATTACTCAAATAATAAGTTGGGCACTAGGAAAATGGACCAAACATGATTTGTGAACAGACTTATTTGAAGCATTAGAACAAATTCATTATGGTTATATTTTATTATTTTAAAAAAATTATATTTTTGTCCGATACAGCACAAAATATAGGTCATCATTATTTTAACAGTTCATCTTCTTAGTCTGCTGCAGCACCAAATGTAGAACAATACTTAGTCCAGCTTAAGCCAGCATGCGAATCATTACAAAATCAATGGGCACTCTTTGGAGCATTTGTATTCTGTTCTGCTCATTATTTTTGTGTGTATGTGTTTATCAAGGCAAATGTATTTGTGTTCACCCAACCATTAAAGATTACTACAAGGCTTATATCAAGGTAAGCTGTTAAGTCATTTATCCTTGTCAATTTAAATTTAAATGACTATCATATTCATGCAGCCATGAGTTTCAACATCTCCCAAGTGACATGATTTATTTTATAATAGAATTTTCACTGATGTGTCTTATTTACACAGACTTTGATTTTTCTTTAATTAATGAGTCTATTTGCCTATTTTCTGTAGGGATTCATAGATGGAAGGAGCTCAAAATGCTTTGGTTGTCGGTCCATCTGCACCAAAGGCACAATGAGTTGTCTCTTGTTCTCTCGGTTTATTTTTCTCTTATTATCTTCATGGAAGGTCTTTGGGGACAGCCATGGTTTCTCATGTTTTTACTTTATCTATCATATATTGACTTGGTCATTAGGGACAACAAAACATTTTATTTTGTGAGGGAGGAATAATATACATGTATTTCTTTGATACATTCTGACTCTGTAAATTGAAAAGATTGATAATATTATTAATTACTTTTTATCTAGATGTTACCAAAAAAACTCATCTCAGGTTGTGCATGTTCATAATTGCATTGTCGTAATATATCAAAGACAATTGAGAGCTTTGTTGTAAATATATTGTTATATGTGGCTATTCCTGTCATTAGTTGTAGGGGCATACTAGTAAATATTCAAAACCTAGTAAACCCTACCTCTGTATAAGGATATTTATAACATGAATGAAAAAGACAGATCATATTCTCTCTGCCTCCTGAAATTCAGTCATTTCATTCGGGATCTGGTAGGCTTTCCACGCCAGCTCTTCGTAAAAGTCGATCCGAGTCGATCGGACACTCACATGCCGAACCGAACTCGATGCATCGTGACCCCTATCCGTTTCCTCTCACCCTGAGGTGAGCCTTATTGGAGTACTCGAGCTCGGCTCGGCACTGGTATCTTCGTCTTCATCGTCCTCCTCATCTACATGTTCGGACTCGTGGGCTATTCCTTCTTGCCCCTGATTCGAACTCATCCCTACTTGGGGACTTCTTTCACCCCCTTGAGGTCAGCATTCCTCGCTTGGGTTACACTCTAAGTCCAAGCCGACCTTGCCCAGCTCCTCGGACAACTCATCCCAGTCAGCCTCACCCCCTGGTGGGCTTCGGCTCAACTCGGCATCACTATCACCTTCGAAGGCCTCTCCCGAGCCGAGTCGACCACTTGAGTCGGTCGTTGACATCACAAACACCTTTCGAGTTCCTTTCTCTTGCTCTTTGGATTAAAAAGTGCCTTTTTCAAGAACGCTCAAGAACAAAACCTAGAAAACCCGAAAAACACAAAAACTCATAAATGGGAGGAATCACTTACTGGTTTTTCTCTGGCCACACTCTTCGCCCCTCACACACTTGGAACTGCCTCGCCTACGACTGTGCTTGGAGAGAGAAGAGATTTCGCGGAGAGAGAGAGGTTTGGAAGAAAAAAAAAGGGGGGCCTTGTTCTTCTGGAAGTCGAAAGTGAAGGGAAGAGGAAGGGGGGAAACCTTTTATACCCCCATGCAAATTCGATACCAGCCGTTCACTTTTGGAGCTTCAGATGCTAGATCTTGCCACGTGTCTATATTTAAAATACCCATAAATGAAGTGACCCTTATGTTCCCCCATGCAGACACAATCATGAACAGTTACCCCTTCGCATATTCCCAAGATATTTTGGTCAATCATGTGTCATCATCTGTTCGGATTATTGGGAAGTTGGACCCGTCCAGATCGGTACATGGGCTCCAGTTCGGCTCGATCAAGTCCATGTGTTATATTTTACAGACTATCTTTTTCAACTTCCAATTCATCACAGTCTGTTCAGATCGGAAGTTGAGGGACTTCTGTTTGTGTATAAATCCACATGGATCTAACAACCAATCATGGATCGACACGTGGCAAGTCAGGTCCAACCTCAGGCTTTGACTTTTCAACGGTCAGACTTGGACCTCCACATCACCATATCAGCTCGGCAACACTTTCATTGCCACTTCGGATCGGCCCATCTCGGTGAACCCCCACATCCGATCCAACCCGATCTGAGGATCCTTCGAGAAATTGAATTTTCATCTTTTCTTGGTTATCCCAGTTCGGCTTGGCTCCGCTCTTGATGATCATCTTCTCAGACAACGGATTATCGTCGAGTGATGACTTTCATGTCATATGTTGGGCCAATCTGGACTAGTCCATCCATGCCCGATCCGAACGTAGATATGTTTTATACCCGCGTATATGATATTTATGATCGGTTCGGCTCGGATCCCACCGCCATTCTAGAAGATTGGAGTCAGGACGAACCGCCTCACTCGAATATCTCTGACATGGCTCTCTGACAGATGAGACATCCCCGCTCACAGTCATGACTATCAGGGCATCTCACTTGATCTACCATCCTTGCATTCAATGCAGCATTGAATGTAAAGGAGGTGGGTAGCTGTGCATGCTACTATTCATGGCCGAACGCGTGGCCTCTTCTCAATCATTCACCCTCATGCAGGTAACTTACCCTTCACCATTTCCTTTGCCTATATAAGCTGACTTATGTGCACAAAAAGAAGGATCTAAGACACAACTTCATTCACAAAAAGCCTATCAAAATACACCTACTTTCTGAGAATAAACCCAGAAGATCTTACTTTGTTCTTCCTCATTCTCCCAAGTTCATCACATGTTCTTCTTTGTTCTTACACAAACACCTCCAAATACACATCACTGACTTCATCATTGAAGCATATTTGGCTGGTATCACACCGGTCCTTCTCCTTTGTTATTGTGTTCGTGCAGGAGGATCTTGAGTCAATATCCACTTCATCATCCAGCAAGGCTTCTGATCAGCCAGATCATCCTCTCTAAGTTTTTGCATCTCTCTTACGGAAATTTGCATCAACACCAATTAATGATAAAATATGATATGTAGTTTCAATCATATTATTATTCAGTTTGTTATACTTTTTCTTTATCCCAATTAAATTCCAAATGGACCAAATTAATGATATAGATATAATGTTAAATGCAAATGGATTAGGGATTAATAATAAGAACATTCAATCAATATATAGATAAAAAAAAAAAACAAAAAAACAAATACGGCACGCTAAACGTGCCTCAAATATGATGCATCTTCAGTTTTCACGACATACAAGGTGTCTCAAAAAAGGGTGTTCTATTTACGTCATGTATTGCACACCATGAATAATGGTCTGGATCCTCTTTTACAAAATTACAACTAGTAAAAGGCGCCGTAAATGACATACTATTTACGACATGCAATGAACGTCGTGAATAATGGTTAGGACCCTCATTTTTGACATGATTTGACTCTAATTACGACTTGCGTTGCACGTCGTAAAAAATATAAACTTTTTACGGCTGGGCTTTTGATGGTGTTCAGAAGTACGTCGTAAAAACCTTTTTACGGAGCAACAAATGCCTTGTTTTGTTGTAGTGATTCATGGCTCTCTGATATGTTGCACCGGCGTTCTTTAAACTAAACGGCATTTTGATCCACTCATATATCTCTATCGACAACAAGCACCTGAATGCAGTCTTGTGGACGTCCCCCTCGGCGATAAAGATTTGGTTATACCCGATGTGACCATCCATGAAAAAAGATTATTTCATGCTTCACCGCACCGTCTACCAACAAGTCTACCATGCATGGGCATTGAGTACTTATCCTTGGGAGTTGCCAAATTGAGATTTCTAAAATCCACACATACCCTTAGCTTGCCCTTTTTTCCTATAATGTCTAGCGAAACAATCTTTATATTCTTTGATCAAAACAACCCATTTTGCTCTTAATTCTTCTAGAATTAATTGACTGATGAAAATCGGTCGTGGGTCATCATCAGTACCCAAGTTGATTTCTTCCAAGGGATCTTGGACTTCGGCCTTTGAATCTTCAAGCTCGGTGGGGGCTAGGTCTAGGTCATTCATCCTTCATTCTTTCTTGACTTGTTCTTGTTCTGTGAAGAAGGTATGCACCTGTTGGTGTGAATGCAATCCCGGCTGATGGAGGAGTAAGTTGTAGTTGGCCGTGGAGTCTACGACGTAAAATGTCGTAAGTCTTGACTTGCTCTCAACCGTAAGCTCCATAGGTAGCACTCTCTTTGCCCTCAATTTCTCGTCGACAAAACCAGTGAGCATGAGGTATGTGGTTAACAAGTCAGCTTCTATTTTGTGAAACCTCATTAAAATAGATGGAATGACATAGACCGTTACCCCGCCATCAATCATGACTTTGGTGATAGGAACTCCTTTGAGATGGGCCATGATGTATAATGGCTTTAGATGACATGCCATTTCTTCTGTGGGTTTCCTAAAATATGCCCGACCATACTTGGTTACAACCACATTTCCAACTTCTTGAATCACTTCTTCTTCGACGGGGATCTCAATATCATTGATTTCAATACTTGGGATGTCTTCGTCGACATAAACTTCTTGTAGGGAATCTTCTTGGCCGGATGAAGCTTCGAACTCAGCTGGGAGAGTATAAACCATGTTACACGCCGCTTCTTTTGGACGTTCTAGTAGTTTTTCAACTTCGAGTTTTTCGGCCGTAATTATTTCCTTAGTTTTCTTTGGAAAAATAAGCTTTTCCCTTGTCAGGAATCTCTTCGACTTAAAATCTTCCAATGGTAAAGTTCCTTGCTTGGTGAGAATCCATTTGGGCTTCAATTGGCCTGAGCTCGTTCCCTCTATTCTCACTCCCATCCCTATCTTGACGGAATGCTCTACTTGAAGTTTTGGCTTTGGATTTTTGACTCTTTCCAGTGCCAAACCTTGGTTCTTCTTCGCTGTCCTAATTGCAGTCATTTCTCTCTAAATCTTCTAAACTGAGTTTTAGTGATTGCGGCCATAGACCCATCTCGTTGTTGGTGATACGAACAATTGTCCTTCGGCGTGGGTGGCTTGAAAGTTTTGGGAGGTGATCAAGTTTGTCGAGATGTATTTTCTAGTCGTTCTCGCTTTGGTGTGTTTTATTAGTGATTTCCAGTTGAACCTTCCAACTGCCTTTTGACCCCTGATCTAGCTTGAGTTGGGGACTTTTGTCTCCATAGCTATTTACTTTTCTTGCCGTGGTCAACCAGCAACCCTTCTCCTTTTATTGCCGCCGTGGATGTCCCCTAAGTGCTTCTTGCTGGGACTTCCAGTTTGCTCAAGAACTGCCCTCAGATTTCACCCTGAAACCCGGAGTGGTACTGTGGGATCCAATACCAAGGAAAATTCTACCGAAAATTTGGCAAACCTCCCCAGAAATTGGACTAACCTATACTTATAAAACCTGTATAAAACACTTCTATAACCAGCAGCCACCTCTACCACAACCAAAAGGTCTCAGACCCACCAAAATAAAATATAATCAGAGGATCCAAGTATGGTTATCAGAGCCACTATTATAATTAGTTCCTTACAACGAATTATGATTTAACATAATAAAGGTGGATATGTTGCCTACAATGTCTAAAGTAAGGAAATGCAAATTTTGCCTCGACGTCGATGGCTTGACCTTCACCACCGCTACTACCTGGGGGAAAGATTAACAAACAGAGAAAATGTGAGACAAACTCAGTGACTGGACGAGTTAAGAAAACGAAACATAAAATTTATTTATTCTTTTAAAAGTATTAAAATAAAAATCTCTAAGACCTCACAATCGGTTTTTGCAATCCTCCAGTTTTAAAACTATTTCGCAATCTGTTCTAAAATGTCATAAAACCAATTAACATAAGATATATGAATAAAACCGATATACAATCATTCATTTAGAACGTTCTAAATAAAAACATCATGCAAACCTAGAAGTCCAAGAATCAAGATAAAGTATAAAAGAACTTTTCGTTTAAACTTTGTAATAGAATTTCTTGGAATAATAATGAAACTACACAATACTCGTACTCGTACTGTAGACAATGTCCTGGCCACAATCCCACACACGGGCAGGCTCAAATCCTGGCCACAATCTTGTACGGAGAGGTCTCTCTGCACGAGCAGGCTCATATTCTGGCCACAATCTCGTACGGACAGGTCACTCCGCACGACAAGGCTTGTATCTTGGCCACAATCTCGTGCATTTTACATAGGCCGGCTCAGCCGATCAAAATGTGCATTTACACAGCAGTTTTAAAATACTCTTAAAATCTCTACTTACCTTTGAAATGAAAATCCCTTTTCTTTCCCTCAACGCTCTCCTTAATAATTCAAACTTTAAAGTGTCATTATTTCTAATAAATTTAATATATGCAAAACCATTCATAATATCTCAACGCCACGCAAAATAATTTCTTGAAGATGAGAATTCAACTATGAGATTATCACACCTTTAACTATCAACTCAAGGCTTACTCAACTTTGAAATCGATTTATTCTCAATAAAATTCTTGTATAAACTCACGTTTGAAATTGTTTATCTCTCACGACTCTTAAAACCAAGTTAATTCATCAATCTCATATGAAAAAAAAAACATTTAATAAAACTTAAGGTAAGAACATTAATTAAACTAATGAAAATATATATATACTTTGAAAATCATACATAATTTATAACAAGTCCAAACCAAAAATATTTTAACTTAATCCATACTCAAAGAATTTAAGAAAGAATTAATCCATACTCACAATTTATCATTTCTCAATTAAAACTCAAGATAAACAAATAAATCCAACCATAAAGTAAAAAAAATGCTTCTAAAACAAAAGTCCACTCACAGTTTAACCGATCAATGTCTAATCCTTTCTAGAATACGTTCATATTTCACGATCCCCTATTGTTCGTCACTAGAATTAGCCAAAAGACAAAGCTTCATCCACCCAACACAGAATTACCACTAACTTTAATAGTCAAGAATACGAGTGTTGATTGAAATTGAGTGAAAAAAATCTAAGTGCCCCTATGACTTATCCGAAAGTCTAGAGTTTGTCCCAAGTTAACTTAATTTAATACCAAACAAACGCGATTACTAAGTCACCCAATTATCAACACAATTCCAAGATCAACGTAAGCAATATAAACAAATCCTCACCAAGTAATTATCTAAACTACCTTGTTAATTCGATTCCACGTTTGGCAACTAACCGATCACATAATCGAGCTTCCTAAACATCCTAAATTCACAAATAACCACCAATAGCAAACCATCAACCGAACTCCAATTCAGTACACACCCAAAACGAAAACATTGCAAAATACTCAAATACTAATTATACCTTTCTCACGTCCGATAACCACCGTGACACGGCTTAAGGTTTTGTTAATCGATCAGACACGAATTATTGTCCTTATGATATGCATAATCTGTCCATAAAAACAATGCATTACAATCTAATTCCAGGGTTCACAAATAATAAATGTGATATAAAAATGTGGTAAGAATAGCATTATTTTAAATTTAACCCACTAGACCTTTATGCTTTGCAGTTGGGCTCAATATCAATTCTAGGTGTTGATGCAAAAATCCGTAAGAGAGATGCAACAACTTAAGGTGGATGATCTGGCTGATTGGAAGCTTTGCTGGATGATGAGTTGGATGTTGATTTGAGATGATCAAGATTTGCTGAACTTCTAGTTGAAACTGATGTGATCTTCCTGCATGAACACAAGATCAGAGGAGAAGGGCCGCTATGCATGGTACCAGCCAAATATGCTCTGATGATGAAGTCAATGAAATGTATTTGAAAGTGTTTGTGTAAGAACAAGGAAGAACAAATGATGAACTTGGGAGAATAAGAAGAACAAGACAAGATCTTCTGGGTTATCCTCAGCTGGTTGTGTATTCTTTTTGAGTGGTCTTTTGTGTGGAAAATATGAATGTATATATACCTTTGTAAGCATATGGCTGAGTATTTATAGGCAAAAGATGTAATAAATGTTAAGTTACATGCATGAAGATGGATGGTTGAGGCACGGCCACGCATTCGGTCATGAACAATAGTATGCACAGCTACCCACCTCTTTTACATTCAATGCAGCATTGCATGCAAGTATGGAAGATCAAGTGGTATGCCCTAATGGTCATGACTGTGAGCTGGGAATGTCCCATCTGTCAGAGAGCTATGTCAAGGATATTAGATTATGGCGGTTTCTCCCAACTTCGATCTTCTAGGATGGCGGTGGGGTCCGAGCCGAGCTGATCACACATATTTTACACACGCATGTATGAAAAAGTATATATGTTCGAATCAGACTTGGATGAACCGGTCTGGAAAGGTCTAATGAATAGTATAACGATCGTCTTCAATGGTAATATGTTGTTATTGGTTTTTCTGAGAAGATGATCACCATATGCCGAGCCAAACCGACCTGAGATATCCAAGAAAAGATGAACAGTCAAATCCTTAGAAAATCCCAAGATCAGTTTGGATTGGATTCGGGAGACCCACATGGATGAGCCGATCTGATCTGACCAAAAATGTGTTGCTAAACTGGCATAGTGACGTGGAGGCTTAAGTGACAAAAACGCTCTCAGATTTTCACTCTAAAACCCGGAGAAGACCTGTGGGATCCAAAATCAAGAAAAGTCATATTGAAAATTCGGCAGAACCTCCCCTTAAAATGAGCTAACCCAAAAATTTGAAAACCTGTAAAAGCACTTCTAAAACATCAACCACCTTTACCACAACCAAAAAGGGTCTCAGACCCAACAATTTCAAAGAAAAACCATCTTAAAATTTAAGTGTGGTTATTAGAGCCACTAATCTATTACAAGGAATTTTTACACAATGAAAATGACGCCTATAAGGTTCGAGTAAGGATATGGACGTATATGTCTCGACGTGATTGGCTCAACCTCCACCAAAGCTACTACCTGGGGGGAAAACAATTTAAGACAAAACAATAAAATTGTGAGATAACTCAGTGAGTGGACAAGTTAAGAAAACGAAACATAAAATTTGATTATCTTTTAAAAGTCATAAAATAAAAACATTTAAGACCTTACAATCACTCCTTGAAATCCCCCAGTTTTAAAACAAATTTACAAACTCCTTTGGAAAACATCATGAAGCCCTCAAACACATAGATTTCAATAACTCATGTATATCAGAGACTTCAAAATTTCCCCACAAAATATATTAGGTCGTAATATCAACTAAAACCTCAAATAAGAATACTAAAAATCAAATAATGAAATCTCACAACTTAAAACTCAATCAAAGTAAGATCTCAAGGACTGCATAAAATCACATCGTACTAGTATCCGGGGAACTGTTGGTCATACGAGCACGCAGAGCTTGTGAGGTTGGTCATACACTACCGATTAGGCAAGTGCAGAGCGAAGTGTAATGCTAGTCATTTATGTACGCAGAGCTTATAATGCTGGTCATACACCGCCGAGTTATTTCGAGGCGAGTGCAGAGCAATATGTCATGCTGGTCATATACTGCCGACTAGGCCAGTGCATCGCAATATATAATGCTGGTCATACACCGCCGACTAGGCAAGTGCAAAGCAAATGTTGGTCATACACTGCCGAGTCATCTCTAGGCGAGTGCAAAGCAATAGGTCATGTTGGTCGTACATTGTTGACTAGGCCAGTGCAGTGCAATAAATAATGCTGATCATACACCGTCGACTAGGCAAGTGCAGAGCAAATGTTGGTCATACACCGCCGAGTCATCTCTAGGCGAGTGCAGGGCAAATCTATACCTGCTGAGGGGGTACTAATAGGATGGTTTAAAACTGCTCATTTAACTTCATAAAACTCGTAACTCAAATCAAATCCATGTCAAACGATACTTAAACCATTGAAATTCACCACATATGTTCATAAGGAAAATGTCTAACTCTCAATCAATATTTCTACGTCAAGACTCATGATAACCAAATTAAATAATAAAATCATAATTTAAGAAAACACTTCGAAGACAAAGATCCAATTCAACTTCTATTATTTCTCAAACAAATTCAATAACCAAATGGGAAATCAAATTTCGATCCTCCGCTGAATCGTCACGAGCCACGGTCATCTCACCTATAAAATAAACAATAATTACAAATAGTCTTGACTCAAAAATATTTAAAGTGTGCGCATGAAATAATGAACCTAATTATCGCGCCTATCTCTCATTCAACCCAAAGGTTAATTACTATATCACATTAACCCCATAAGCACTTCTTTCTCCATCGAAAACTTCTCGGCTCAAATGAAACGTCAGCCACAACTCCAAAACACATCCTAAACTTAAAAAAAAACATGTCCGAGGCTTATTTCGATCGGAAAGTTCGTCCTAGAGTATTATCGATGTCAATAAGGTCTCAATTCTTAGTCCCAAAATAATTTTAGCTCCTCCAATCACATTCAACATACTCAAGATCAACAACTTACTCAACATTTGCCAACAATAATCCTACAATCACAAAATGGCAGTGGTGGTTCAGAATCACCCCCAAAGTGGCTGCTCCAAGTCCAAATTTTAACAAACTATATAAAATTTCTCAAATCTTCCAAAACTTTGAATTCTAGACATCAACTTGGGTTTCCTAGAGATGGGATTGTTGAAGAATCACACCAAAAATAACCCCCTACCCAAAACCCCAAGGAAAACCCAAATGGCCCTAAACCACCCACACTCCAACTTCCACAAAAACTCAAATTAAACAACAAAACACATAATAGGATTAAAGCCCATCAAGAGGGAAAGAAGACCCACTTGAAATTGAAGAAATTGGTGTCAGAAATTGGCCAGGAATGGGGAGAGAGGTCAGCGGAATATGGTGGTTTTCTGAGCATAAATCGCGTAGGGGAGGGACGGGCTGGCACGGGAAAACAGCTAGGAGGTTGACCGGCACCGGGGGATCACGCCGGTGGGTCTGGGATGGTGGGAGGTGGCCGACGGTGTGGTTTCCAGTGGTGGCTGTGTGTGTGTGCAGGGAAGGTGTGAGTGAGAGAAAGAGAGAGAGAGAGAGGGAACTCGGGGGAGGGTGGTCGGCGTCTGGAGGTGCTCGCTGGAGATTGAGGTCAGCGAGGGTGGCCGGCGATGGTGGCTGGGAGGGGGTGTGTGTGCACAGGAGGAAGATTCGAGAGAGAGTGAGAGAGAGAGAGAGAGAGAGAGAGAGAGAGAGAGAGAGAGAGCTGAAGTGTTTTATAAAAACCTTAAAACACAAATTACACAAATGCCCTTCACTTCAAATACCCATAACTCTCAAATCGTAACTCGGATCGATGCGTGCTTCGTGTCTATGAAATCGTGGGCTCAAACCTATCCAACGTGAAAATCAATAGCCCATTAATTTTAAAAGTCAACTTTTGGTTAAGCCCAAATTAAAACAAATATAAATCAAAATTAAATCAAAACCCTTTTTATTTTCTAAATAAATCTCAAAATCTTTAAAATACGTTTCAAAATAAACCTTAGAACCTCTTAAAACCATAATTAAATAAAAATTTAAATTTCTAGTGGAATTTGTACAGGAACGTAAGGGTCACCTCATTTATGGGTGTTTTAAATTTGTACAGGTGGCAAGATCTGGTATTTGAAGCGCAAAAAATGGGTGGCTGGGATCAATTTGGCTTGGGGGTATAAAAGCCTTCCCCATTCTCCTTCTCTCTCATTTTCGGTTTCCAGAAACTGAAAAGCTCTCAAACTCTCTCTCTCTTTCTCTCTCTCTCTCTCTCTCTCTCTCTCTCTCTCTCTCTCTCTCTCTCTCTCTCTCTCTCTCTCTCTCTCTCCCGAAATCTCTCACTCTCTGTGTGATCTGTGGAGTGGTCTGGTCACGATTCCGACAAGGTGCGACTATAGGTGCATCGGTTCTGAGTGTGTGAGGGGCGGAGAGAGTGGCCGGGAAAACCCAGTAAGTGATTTCTCTCCATTTCTGAGTTTTTATTTTTTGAGTTTTTCTGGGTGTGTTCTTGAGCGTTCTTGAAAAAGACGCTTTTTGATTCAAAAAGCAAGAGAGAGAGAGAGAGAAGAAAAAGGTGTTTGTGAGAATGTCAACGACCGACTCAAGTGGTCAGTTCGGCTCGGGGGAAGCATTTGAAGGTGACACTGAGGCCAAGCTCAGCCGAATTCTACCAGAGGGTGAGGCTGACTGGGATGGATTGTCTAAGGAACTAGATGAGTTCGGCTCGGACTTGGAACGTAATCCAGGCGAGGAACGCCGACCTCGGGGGGATGAGGAAAATTCCCAAGTAGAATTGGGTTTGGATAAGGAGCAGGAGGAAGCTGCTCATGGGTCCGAACACGATGGAGGTGAGGAGGAAGAGGAAGAAGAAAATATTGATGCCGAGCCGAGCTCGAGTGTCCCAATGAGACTGACATCCGGGTTGGAGGAAAAAGATAGGGGTCATGATGCCTCGAGTTTGGCTCGGCATATGAGGGGATGTCCAATTGACCCAGATTTTTATAAGGAGTTGGCGTGGAAAGCTGACTGGATCTCTAATGAGATGACTGAATTTCATCTTAGGGATCTGAGGAGGAGGTATGGTATTCCTGACTCGATTTTGACAAGATTGTCGAATAAGGGTGAGAAGCCGAGCCGACCCCCCAATGGATGGGTGACCATGTACCCAGAGATGTTTGAGAATGAGGTTCGGCTTCCTCTGCATCCCTTCTTGTAGGATTGGCTAGCTATGATCGGTGTGGTGTCGCACTAGCTTAATCCGAACATGTATAAGATCATCCTGTCCATGCACATCTTGTGGCACAAGGTCCATAAGTGTGTACCAGACAAGGACTTGCTGATATGTTCCTATTCATTGAGGTCGAAGAAGAAAACTGAGCTTGGCTTTTACAATTTCCAAGCATATTCAGGACAGCTGCTCACTAGGAATCCCTCATCCCAGAAGACTTGGAAGAAGAGATACTTCTTTGTCTCTGGGGATTGAGAGTTTGCTGATTCGAACAACCCTCCACCAGCCCGAATCCCTAAAGCGTTTAGGATACCAGGTGGGCATTTAATGTCTGGGATAGCCGATCTGGATTTAACTTGTGATTATTTGCCATTGATGATTTTTTTTTTTTGAAACTAACTCTTGTTGTGTTCTTCTTGCAGTCAGCTGAGGCAAGTACAAACTTAGGAGCGAGCTTAAAGATCAGCTCAACGTGGTGAGAGATCAACCATTAGAGTTCCTGTCCACCAAATTTATGCTCGGTCCTACCCAGATCAGATCGAGAGGGATTGCTTAGTTTGCGTCGAGGTGGAACCCCCGGTTAGAGAAAGAGCTGAATCCCCCTGACTTGGAGGCTAAGTTGAGGAGGAGAGCAGCGAAGGGTGCCCAGAAGAGGGTTGGAGCTCAGGCCCTCGCCGACCGAGTACAAATGCCTGCTCGGGCTGTCACCCAGCCTGGGCCATCCATGCCCGAGTTCGGCTAGGCAAGGTGAGAAGAGGAAGGGCCCTCAGGTCGAGGGTCAAGTGGAGAAGAGGGCTCGGACCGAGCCAGGGGACGCCAGTGTCAATGCTTCCAGCTCTGCTCCTAAGAGAACGGTGTAGGTGGACCCTTCCATTGAGTCGTTCGTCACGGGCTTCAAGCGTCTGATCACGCCGAAGATCGTGGAAAACCTCTGGTCTAGAAAGGAGGCACCAAGCTTTGGTAGCAAAGCCTTGAATGCATCTCGACAGGCTTTGGTGGTAAGTATTCTCAGCACTTTGATTTTGAAAGTTATTCCCAGGTCAACTCGAACTAACTATCTTTTTTGCTTGCAGCTTGCTCTGAGGTAATTCGAGGCATCTCAAGCTGCGGTAGATGCTGAGGAGAAAATGAAGAGGCTCAAGGAGAGGAACCAGAAGCTGAGGGACAAGTTGGCCAAAGCCGATGGTTCGGGAGGAGCATGAGCAATCCACCGATCTGCAAACCCAGCTGACTAAGAAAGAGGAAGAGGTGGCTCGGCTCAGGAAGGAGTTGTCAGTCTCTGAGTAGAAGGTGATCGACCTGGGCATGTTGAGGAGGCCGACCGGAGGGCTGTTGCAACTCGGCACCAGGCTTAGGCTTTAGTTGTGAAGGAGTTGGGCGACGTCCGGTTCGAGGGGTACCAGGAGCTCGTGGGAGTGATTCGAACGAAGAGACCGAACTGGGATCTGTCCTTCCTGGGTGAGTCAAATGGCGAGGAGGACACTCAGGACGATCAGTAAGAGGAGCTTCCCATTCTTGATCAACAAGTTGAAGCCAGAGAAATTGCGTCTACTACCGAGCCGATCCCAGGGAGCCCTCCAATCCCTAAAGACAAAATGCCTGAAATTCCTCCAATCCCTGAAGCCGATCCGACCACAGAAGCCCAGATCGGAGGTGATGAAATGGTACAGCCTGGCAAGAGGTCATCTGAGAAGTCTGCCAAGCTAACCATGGAGGGACTAGCTGAAGGACCTGCTTAGATTTTTTGTTTTTATGTTTTGTCCTTGAGCCGATATGTGGCTCGGGGTTTGATGTGTTTTTTAACAATGTTTGTTTTTTGAATTATTGTTATTAATTTATTTCCAGTTTTTCTTTATGCCAAGTTAGTGTGAGTTCAGCTCGGTAAGTGAAACTATAACTGCAACAAGTAACAAATGGAGAAGAAAATGATGAAAAATAAAAACAGACATGATAAAAAATGAGATGAAATAATAAAGTATTTCGAGATCGGCTCAACTTGACGATCGTGATAAAAATGTAATAATAATTTACAACTTGTTTTCAGATCGGCCTGATAAGCGCGATGAAAATAGGCAGAAATTATGAATTCCTTATGATCTCAGATCGGCTAGATATATCCATTAAGATATTAGGAAATTGTTTTTGGAAAATATTCAAACTTAATCTCAGATCGGCTAGATATATCCATTAAGATATTAGGAAATTGTTTTTGGAAAATATTCAAACTTAATCTCAGATCGGCTCAGTATGCATGATGAGAGTTTGAATTTGAAGATATTTTCTTTAGAAGTTTCCTGTCAAGCGTTAGAACTGTAGTAAGTCATTTCGGCTCAGCCAGGGGTTTTTATAGACCTGATAAGTCTGTACTATGTCGAGCATCGGGCCGTCTATGGCATGCCAGCTAGACATAGGAGTTTATAGACCTGATGAGTCTGTACTATGTCGAGCTTCGGGCCGAATATGGCACGCCAGCTCAGCACCGAAATTTATAGACCTGATGAGTCTGTACTATGTCGAGCTTCGAGTCGTCTATGACACCCCAGCTTGGCACAAAAGTTTATAGACCTGATGAGTCTGTTAGGTTTTTTGAAGGAAACACTTAGGTTTTTCCTTTGTGTTGGGAGTGCATAGGGGTAGAGTCCCCAGTGTTTGCTTCAAAAATGAGAATAGATGAGTCCAAAAAGTGTTCATCCATTCATTGATGTAAAGAATGTTAGGTCAGACAGTCCCCAATCCGAACTACATTAGTTTACTGGTAATAAATCTTGAGATGTTCAGCATTCCAGCTATGCTTGAGAGGTTTCCCGGCCAGAGTGGCTAAGTTGTAAGTGTCAGGCTTGACTATGCCTGTGATTCTATAGGGTCCAATCCAGTTAGGATCGAATGAGCTCTCCTTGATGGCTAAAGGATTCTTCTTCATGACAAGGTCGCACAGTCTGAAGCTTCTTGGTTTGACCCTCTTGTTATAGTATTTCGCTACCTTTTGCTGATAGGCAGCTCGACATAGGTTGGCTTCGGTTCTCCTTTCTTCGATTATGTCCAGGTTGAACTGAAGTCCGGTGTCGTTGGTTTCTGGATTGTATGTGCCAGTCCGGAATGAAGGAGTCCCCATTTCGACCAAAACAACAGCGTCGACTCCGAATGCCAATGTGTAAGGCGTTTCCCTTGTGGAAGTGCGATTGGAAGTCCGTTAAGACCATAGAACCTCTAGTAAGAGCTCTAGCCAGTTCCCCTTAGCATCATCAAGTTTAGACTTCAGGGTCTTCTTGATGATCTTTTTGACAGCTTTGACCTTGCCAATCTGAGGCCGGCGATGAGTGCCTCATACTCTGCTTCGTTATTGGATGCTTGTAATTTGAAGAGAAGAGCATATTCCATTACGAATTGTCCTGGGGAGATCAAGACTAGACCAGCCCCGCTTCCCATGGCATTGGAAGATCTGTCCACGTACAAGGTCTAGGTGAGAAGATCAGCCTGGGTATGAGCACTGCTTGCATTTGGGTCTGACGTGGTTGGAATAGCATCATAGCTGAGCGGATCTTCCGTTGTGGTGGTGGATTCACAGATGAAGTCTGACATGGCCTGGGCTTTGATGGCCGTATGTCAAACTCGCCGAGTTCGATAGACCATTTGATGAACCAACCTGAAGTCTTAGGCTTGGCCAGGATTTGTTTAAGTGGTTAGTCAGTCAAAACGACGATTGAATGAACCTGGAAGTATGACCTTAACTTCCGAGCTGAACTGACCAGGGCGAGATCCATCCTTTCGAACCTGGGATATCTGGTTTCGGCGTCGAGAAGAGCTCGGCTTGTGTAGAAGACCGGATGTTGTATCCCGCTGGCCCCCCTGACCAGAACCGAGCTCAGAGCTGAGTCAGAGACGGATAGGTAAAGAAAAAGTTCCTTACCTTCCTCAGGCTTGGATAAGATGGGAGGTTCCCCCATATGCTTTTTCAGATCTTGAAAAGCTTGCTCACACTGGGGGGGTCCATTCTATGCTCTTCCCTGCCCCTTTCAAAGCCTTGAAGAAAGGGAGGCACCGGTAGGTTGATTTTGATATGAACCGATTCAGGGCGGTAACTCTTCCTGTCAGACTCTGGATTTCCTTACGTGTCCTCGGGGACTTCATGTCAATTAAGGCGTGGATCTTCTCTAGGTTGGCCTCAATTCCCTCTGGCTCACCATGTAGCCAAGGAATTTGCCTGAGCAAACCCCAAAGATACACTTGGCTGGGTTCAGTCGCATTTGGTATTCTTTCAGGACTCCGAACATGTCTGAGAGGTCTTTGGCATGTTCATCCGTCTTGATGCTTTTGACTAGCATATCGTACACATAGACCTTCATTGATTTGCCTATGGAAGATCTGAACATATGGTTGACCAGCCTTAGGTAGGTGGCTCCAGCATTTTTGAGACCGAAGGGCATGACTTTGTAACAATACATACCGTGATCAGTTATGAAGGATGTGTTCTCCTGATCTGGTTTGTGCATGCGAATCTGATTATACCAAGAATAGGCGTCCATGAAACTAAGGAGCTTGTGTCTCGCTATCGCATCGACTAGTTGATCTATTATGGGTAGGGGAAAACTATCCTCGAGACATGCCTTGTTCAAATCGATGAAGTCCACGCACATCCTCCACTTCCCATTATTCTTCTTTACCATGACCACGTTGGTGAGCCAATTGGGGTAGTTAACGTCCCGAATGAACCCATTATTCTGCAACTTGGTTACCTCTTCATCCATGGCGGCGTATCGAACGGGATCATATGACCTCCTCTTTTGACAGATCGGTTTTGCATCCCGGGTCGATGTTCAACATGTGGGTGATTACTTTAGACGATATGCCTAGCATGTCATCGTAAGACCAGGTGAACACTTTCGCATTTACACGGAGGAAATCGAGTATGGCCAGTCGCTGGACTGAGGTGAGCTAAGTCCCCACTCAGACAAGCTGATCCGGTTTGTCCTCTGAAATCGGCACTTCTTCCCAATTCTCAGTTGGGAGAGGTCGGGAATCTGTGTTCGGCTCGGCTGTGAAATTAAACATCTCCGCCCTTGGCCATATGCCATAATCAACGATGGAGTCAAGTTCCTGATAGTCCAGTAGTTGACCTTTCTACTTTATGGAAGTGGCGTAGCAAGACCGAGCCAAACACTGGTCTCTTTGTATGACAATACATTCATTTCTCATGGGACACTTGATGAGAAAATTGGCATAATGGATGATGCAATCCAGATTAACCAAAGATGGTCTTCCCAGGATGATGTTGTAGGCTGACGGTCGCTTGACGATAATGAAGTATGTCATGCAAGTCTTCTTGATCGGTCCTTTCCCAAGTGAGAGAGAAAGGTAGATGTGTCTGAGGGGTCGGACTACTTCCCTTCCGAATCCGATCAGAGCGGGTGTGTCAGTCTTTATTTTGTCTTTACCGATCCCTATCTGTTCGAATGCAGAGTGGTAGAGAATGTTGACTGAACTTTCTCCATCGACGAAGGAACATGCAATGGTAGTCCCTGCCACTTCAGCAACTATGACAACTGGATATAGTGCGGGAAAATGATCTCGCTAGACTCGTTAGACTCAAAGATGACCGGTGCCCAGTCCTTCTGTTGCCTTTTGGAGGTGTTAGGCTGGCCCGCTTGAATTTACAGGGATTTCTGGGCATGGGTTGCCTGTCTGATATATTCCTTCTAGGACCGGTTTGAACTTCCAACAAAAGTTGGTCCTCCGCCGATTGATCCGGTGATAGCATCCCAAACATCGACGGTGTTGGTGAGTCTCTTTGGAGCGACCTCTGGTATTTGTGGACCTCCACCTGGGCGTCCCATTCTTCTGCTCGTGCCCACTAGGTGGCTTCGGCAGAGAGCTCGTCGTAAGTGGAAGGAGGGTTCTTCATCAGATGAGAGCGAAGTCCACCAGCAAGTAGACCTTGCATAAGGGCATTCTTGGCTGATCGGTCGTTGCAATCGTCACACTTCGTATACTCTATGTTGAAGCGATCAGATAGGTTTTAAGACTTTCTTCCTCATGTTGCTTGATCAATGACATGTCATTCAGGTTGGAGAGTTGTTCGGATACAACCTAATATCTTGTAAGAAAGGCTTTTCGAAGGTCAGAGAAAGAATCGATAGAGTTCCGTTAAAGAGTTCAGAACCACCCCCGAGTCGATCCCTTCAAGGTTGAAGGAAAGATTCTGCACTTAGTGGCCTTAGATGCCTGGCAAGCTTCCATGGCGTATCTGAAGCTGTCAAAATGATCGTAGGGATGCTTGGTATCTTAGGGGGTTTAGTATCCTTAGAGATCTCAGCATTCATGATCCTGCTGGTATATGGAAGAGGGAGTTCTTTCCCGTGGTCGCTTCTACCAAGGTATTCCCTGGAGACTTCGACCTAGCCGAGCCGATCATGGACACTCTGAATTTGGTTTTGGACCAAAGTTTGGACAAGGTTCTCCACGTCAGGTGTGGTCGACTCGGGCGCAGTTTCTGCTAAACACTCAGTTCGGTCACCGAGTCGTTCACTCACTAGTTGACGAGCGATCCTCTCGCCCACTAGATGCCGGACTGACATGACCATGGTAGGTCCCAATCGATCCCCCGCAGATCATTTTCCCCAGTGTGCTCCCGAAGTGGAAAGGTCAGGGCTGGTCTCGGCGATATGATCCGTGACAGGGCTAAGCCTGCTCCTGACTGGGACTCTAGGTTCAGTCGATCTGGTTGGGTTTGTAGTCCCCAACCTAGACTGGATCAGAGGTCGCTGATCTCCGACTGGTTCAAATCGATTTTCCTCCAATGCTTCGGGAGAACGTCTCCTGAAGGTCGCCTGTTTTTGCTAAAGGAAGTGACCGGCGTTCAGAAACTCGAGCTGCTCAGCCAAGGACATGTCCTCGAAACCCGGGAAAGTGCAGTCTGTGCTTTTTCGAGCCAGATGGTTGTCCACATCGGCTTGGGTGATCTGTCGAGAAGGAGACAGTGAATGGGCCTCCTGACACTGTTGATGCAAAAATCTGTAAGAGAGGTGCAACAACTTAAGGTGGATGATTTGGCTGATTAGAAGCCTTGCTGGATGATGAGTTGGATGTTGATTTGAGGTGACCAATATTTGCTGAACTTCTGGTTGAAACTGATGTGATTTTCTTGCATTAACACAAGATTAGAGGAGAAGGATCGGTATGGTACCAACCAAATACGCTCCGATGATGAAGTCAATGAAGTGTATTTGAAAGTGTTTGTGTAAAAACAAGAAAGAACAAATGATGAACTTGAGAGAATAAGAAGAACAAGGCAAGATTTTTTGGGTTATTCTCAGCTGGTTGTGTATTCTTTTTGAGTGGGCTTTTGTGTGGAAAATGTGAATGTATATATGCCTTTGTGAGCATGGCAGAGTATTTATAGGCAAAAGATGTAATAAATGTTAAGTTACCTACATGAAGATGGATGGTTGAGGCAAGGCCACGCATTCAGTCATGAACAGTAGCATGCATAGCTACCCACCTCCTTTACATTCAATGCAACATTGAATGCAAGTATGAAAGATCAAGTGGTATGCCCTAATGGTCATGACTGTGAGCTGGGAATGTCACATCTGTCAGAGAGCTGTGTTAGGGATATTCAAGTATGGCGGTTCGTCCCAACTTCAATCTTCTAGGATGGCGATGGGGTCCGAGCCGAGTTGATCACAAATATTTTACACACGTAGGTATGAAAAAGTAAATGTGTTCTGATCGAACCTGGATGAACCAATCTGGAAATGTCCAATGAATAGTGTAACGATCGTCTTTGATGGTAATCTGTTGTTACTGGTTTTTCTGAGAAAATGATCACCATATGCCGAGCCGAACCGACCTGAGATATCCAAGAAAAAATGAATACTCAAATCCTTAGAAAATTCCAAGATCGGTTCGGATCGAATTCGGGAGACCCACAGGGATGAGCCGATCCGATCCATCCAAAATTGTGTTGCTGAGCTGGCATAGTGATGTGGAGGCTTAAGTCTGACCCAGTTGACCATTGAAAAGTCAGAGCTGAAAAAAGATCTGACCAACCATGTGTTAATTTGTGATTGGTCCTTAAATCCATGTGGATTTTATCCACAAACATTAGGTATTCAAAAATATAGTGCATACATCATAGATTATATTTTTCTTTCTTAATACAAGTTAGTTGGGGCAAATAGTATCTTTTTTATTTTATTTACCAAAATAGAATTTCTATTTTTACCTCCTTTATTAGAATTTTTATTTATCTATGTTACCAAAATTTTTATTTTTGGGGGAAAAAAAAGAATGAGTGCTGCTATTTGCCCCCCCTTTTTTTTTTTTTTTTTTCTTTTTGCACATTTTTTTTCTCCTACACACACTACACACTGAACTCAAATTCAAAACCTCTCAACACACACCCAACTCATTACCAAAATACCCATATTTCATTACACACCCACACACCCTATCTTTCTCTTTCTCACTCTCTCTCGTTCCCCCCCTCCATTTCACTGTCAATAGACTCAACACACACCCACACACCCCTTAGGCCCNCCCCCCCCCCTCTCTCTCTCTCTCTCTCTCTCTCTCTCTCTCTCTCTCTCTCTCTCTCTCTCTCTCTCTCTCTCCTCTTCTGTTCATGGTGCACAGCACCACCCTCCTCTCCTTCTCTCTCCCCTCTTCTCTGCACCCTCCCCGCAACACCACCCTCCTCGTGCGCACCACCATGCCAGGCTCGCGCAATCGAGAAGCCCCAACGCAGACCACACCGTCTACGCAAATGAGCTCGAGCTCGAGCCCGACCAACTCTGCCCAGCTCGCACGCCGCCGTGCCAGCCAAGAGGATGAGCTTCGCAGGCCGTTCGGTAGTCATTCGTTGAAACCAGTAGGTTCATTTAGCGGCCATCCGCATAAATCGGTGGGTTCGTTCGACAGTCATCTACTGAAACCATTAGTTTCGTTCGGTGGTTGTCTACTGAACTAGCTGCAGCGACAGAGAAAAGGAGGGAGGAGAGAAATGAGAGATGAAAGAGGGAAGGAGAGAGAGAGAGAGAGAGAGAGAATAGATGGGTGGTGCAGGGAAGAGGGAAGAAGACAGAGAAATGGAGAGAGGAGAGGGGAAGAAGAGAAAAAAAGGAGGGGAAGGAGGGCCTGCAATTGTTTTTTTGGAGCGCATGGATTGTGAAAATTTGGATGGATTGAAAGAAGAACACGAGGAAGAGCTTAGAAATTGGGCTTCTTACCGGGGCTAAACTCTAAGAAGAAGCCTTAAAATTACAAGCATTCCTTGACATGGCTGAAGATGAAGGTTTGTAATCTTTATCTGACAAATGACTATTCGTATACAGGCTGATTTCAGGGAGAGAGAAAAAAGGGGAGGGAGGGGGGGTGTGTAAATGAAGGGGTATGTTTGGTTTTTTCTTTTGATTTTAATTTTTTTTGAAAATGGGGTGTGCAAAATGAAAAATAAGGGGGTGCAAATAGCAGCACTCAAAAGAACTTTTAACTACTTATAATTATTACTTTATCATATTATTACTTTCCAGATTCTTTCTGTTTTCTGATTAATATTTTTTCATGTGTTGTTCGCAATGATACAACAAGAATGCTGCTATTTGCACACCTTCTTTTTTTCTTTTTGCACTCCATTTTTCTCTTTTTTCTCCTACACACCCCACACACACATCTTAAATTCAAAACCTCTGAACACATATACACCTAATCCATTACCAAAATACCCTCATTTCATTACACACCCACACACCTCATCTTTCTCTTTCCCACTCTCTCTCCTTCCCTCTCTCTCTTTCTCTGTCAACACACACCCGTGCAACACCACCCTCCTCGCAGCACCACTACAGCGCGTAGCACCACCCTCCCTGCATGCGCACCATTCTCCTCTCACTCTCTCTCTCCTCCCTGTTGCACCACCCTCCTCGCAGCATCACAATCGCGCGCAGCACCACCCTCCCTGCATGTGCACCATTCTCCTCTCATTCTCTCTCCTCATCTCTCTCTCCTCCTTGCTGCACCACCCTCCCCGTGCCCACCACCATGCCAAGCTCGCACAGCCAAGAAGCCCCAATGCCCGACCACCCCGCCAACGCAAATAAGCTCGCGCCCGACAGCTTTGCCCAACTCGCACGACCACGCCGTAATGCCAGCCAAAAGGATGAGCTTCAGAGGCCGTTCGGCAGTCATCCGCAGAAATCAGTGGGTTCGTTTGACAGTCATCTACCGAAGCTGTTAGTTTTGTTCGGTGGCTGTCTACCAAACCAACTGTGGCGACAGAGAAAGGGAGGGAAGAGAGAAGGGAGAAAGGAGAGAGGAGATGGTGGTGCAAAAAAGAGGGAAGAAGACAGAGAAATAGAGAGATGAAAGGGGGAGGAGGGGCTGCCGGGCTAGTTGTGGTGAGGCTTGGAGGGGGTAGTGGCTGTTTTGGCTTAGGTAGGGGGAAGAAGAATGTGGTGGTGGTGCTATGGTGGTGGCTGTTTTGGGGGTGCTGTGGTGGTGGTGCATGCGGAGAGAGAGGAAGATGGTGGTTAGTGGTGGCTCGGGTAGGGGGAAGAAGAAGAAGGAAAAAAAAACAGGGAAGGGGGTCTGAACGAGAGAAAAAAGAGAGGGAAAGAGGGAGGGGCTGTGTGGTCTTTTTTTTGGGTTTATTTATTTTTTTAATAGGGGTGTGTAAAAAGAAAAAGGTTTTTTTTTTCATATTTAGTATCTATATTTTGACCATTGTCTTAATGTAGTACCTAAACTTTTATTTGTCCCAATTGAGTACCTAAACTTTTATTTTGTGTCAAATAGGTACCAAAATGAATTTCTGTTAAAATTGTCGACAAAAGTTAGGGGCACTATAGTCACTTCAAAAAATTTATATTTATATTTATATTTTAATTATAATTTTTAATTTTTTTTGTTTGTTGTGTTTTTTTTTAATAATTTTAAACATATAAAGAAAATAATTAAAATATACTTTGACTGCAACAACTGAAGGAGGATGATCTGGTTGATCGGAAGCCTTGCTGGATGATGACATGGATGCTGACTTGAGATCTTCCTGTATGAACACAAGATCAAAGGAGATGGACCGGTGTGGTACCAGCCAAATACGCTCCGATGATGAAGTCAGTAGTGTGTATTTGGAGGTGTTTGAGTAAGAACAAGTAAGAACAGATGATGAACTTGAGAAAATAAGGAAGAACAAGGTAAAATCTCCTGGGTTTATTCTCAGCAAGTTGGGTATATTTTGATAGGCTTTTCTTTTGTGAATGAAGTTATGTTCTTAGCTCTCTTCTTTTTGTGCATATAAGTCAGCTTATATAGGCAAAGGAAGTTGTGAATGGTAGGTTACCTGCATGAGGGTGAATGGTTGAGAGAAGGCCACGCGTTCGGTCATGAATAGTAGCATACACAGCTACTCACCTCCTTTACATTCAATGTAATGGGGACAGATCAAGTGAGATGCCCTAATAGTTATGGCTGTGGGCTGGAATGTCTCATCTGTCAGAGAGCCATGATAGAGATATTCGAGTAAGGTAGTTCATCCTGACTCCACTCTTCTAGAATGGCGGTAGGATCCGAGCCGAACCGAACATAGATATTGTATACACAGGTATCGAACCCATCCACGTTCGGATAGGGTATGGGTGAACTGGTCCAGATGAGTTCGACATATGATGTGACAGTCATCACTCAACAGTATTCTTTTGTTGACAATTTTAACAGAAATTCATTTTGGTACCTATTAGACACAAAATAAAAGTTTAGGTACTCAATTGGGACAAATAAAAGTTTAGGTACCACATTAATACAAAAATCAAAATTTAGAAACAAAAAATAAAAAAAACCAAAAAAAAAAAAAAAGATGTATAAATAGCAGCATACAACCTCCAATCTTATAATTCCAAAAACCAACTCCGTATGTCCAAATCTCTCTTTACTTGAGGTAGATTCTCTGCAAAATCTATCTTTGGTTCTCTGCAAAATCTTTAGAGAATTAATGGTAGATTCTCTCAATCTCTGTACCACCCAAGGTCCCAAACAGCTCCCCTCTCTCTTTTTTTTGTTTGGTCAATTAATGGGTCCTCTAACCTCAGGATGTACCTAGTTTATCATTTGCGCGCATTACATTCAAGACTCTTGGCATTCATTGGTTTTGGTATCTGGATGTGTTTTTCTTGAAATTTCAAGTATGCCCATTTGGTTTTTCTATCATTCCTCTAATGGGTCATGATCAGAAGATGATGGTTCCGAGCTAGAATTTGTGAGTTTTTGTATCGATATGTGGATTGAACATTTTTTCACTGGAAATATTGTTTATTTGCCTTGAATTGATGCAGTCCTATAAGTGAGTTCTTGGTATTGATTTCCAATGATTCTAATTTTATAGAAACTGGTTTGGTAGTTATGGGTCTTCTTGTGATCTGTAAAACTGTATTGTTAATGTGGATCTTGATTTGGTGATTTTCTTGATATGGGGATCAGTTTTTATGAACCATGGTGGTATGGATGATTGAGACAATGACTAGTTTGAATAGGTGTACATCCCTCAACCGGACTACCTCATTCAATAGAAGTACATCATTCAAATCAAGGGCTTTGAGTATAGGAAGCCCAAGGTTCAGTCGATTTAGCTGGGTCTCTCGATGGTTTCATGCGCTCATTGTCATTGGCTCATCCATTTCGTTCCTTATAGCTGTTTATGGTGGTTATGTGTATGTGGTACCAAGTCTCAGCCTGGCCTTTCATGGTTATGGTGTTTCAAAATTGGGCAATGATTCAATAATTAGTTGCAATCTGTTTGATGGAAGTTGGGTTCTCGATGATAATTACCCATTGTACAATGCTACAGAGTGCCCCTTTGTCGAACACGGATTCAATTGTTTGGGTAATGGCCGGAGAGATAGAGATTATCTTAAATATAGGTGGAAACCCAAGAAATGTGATATTCCTAGGTTTAATGTGCACAGCATATTGGAAAAGCTTAGAGGAAAAAGAGTTGTTTTTGTGGGGGATTCCATGAGTAGAACACAGTGGGAGTCTCTAATATGCTTGCTTATGACTGGGGTAGAGGATAAGAAGAGTGTTTATGAAGTCAATGGGAATAAGATTACTAAACAGATCAGATTTTTGGGTGTTCGATTCAGTTCCTTCAATTTTACTATTGAGTTCTTCCGGTCAGTTTTCCTGGTTCAACATGGATGGATGCCCAGACATGCTCCAAAGAGGGTGAAGTCCACACTTAAGTTGGACAAGTTAGATAATATCAGCAACCAGTGGGTTAATTCAGATGTTCTAATATTCAACACCGGACAATGGTGGGTGCCAGGAAAACTTTTTGAAATGTAAGTTCCCTTCCCCTGTATATAAATTTGATCCTTATTGCTGTTCTTTTAAAATGGAATTCCTTGCTACCTATTAAACTGCTTTTGAAACATTATTTCTCATCAATGATTTTAATGGGTGTGTGCATTCTAATTGTCATCCCACTGATCTCATGTGCAACAATTTTTGACACAAGTATCTGACTTAACTAGGCTGTACTCCACATGTTTATGGTCCATTAAACACCTCATTATATCTCAGATAATTATGGCATCTTTGCAAGGATAAGAGACCTGTGAAGCTCTGATATGGATATGGACATTAATACGATATACTATGACAAAATACTTCTAATAAAAGAAGAGTAGAAGACTAATGTAGCATGCATAAAAGCGTTTTAGAACTGATAATAATAATAAAAAAGTACATTTATATCCACCCTCAACAAACACACACACACACTGGAACAAATATTCCCTACTTCTAAGTTAAACCAAAAATTATAATTTAAGCCTTGTTTCCGATTAAGAAATAAAATTTTACTTTTATCCCAGTCTATCCCCAGCCATATATTGCTCTCCTATTGTATCTGGTGAAGATATGTGGAGGGTTTGAAATATTCCGTGTTTCACAGAAGAAAACTAATGCACTGAATGCAGTTTTCACTTATGAAAGTTTTTGAGTCTAAACCCTCTAAATCTGATCACTTTATGACTCTCTCTCTCTCAGCTGGTAAACATTAAAATGTAAAGCAACTTTCCCAATTTTATAGACATGGAAGAAGACCATTTTCTTGACTGTTATATAGAGGAAAACCATCCGTACTACCAATTCTGTTATTCAGTTTTTTGGATTATGATTGAAAGATAGTTTTAGTACATTGATTGAGAGGTGGTGATTGAAAAGATGATATAACAACACATAGCTTCTTTGTTTGGTACATATCCTCTGGGTTTGTTAATGATGCAGCCCGAATTGCACAGAATTACCTTTATCAGCTTGATCGGCACAAATCTGGAAATTAGGCTCCCGTTGTCCGATTTTTGCACACTATACCTTTTCGTAAAGGGA
>QANW01013297.1:0-63499 GCA_003254865.1 Dryas drummondii | reverse complement strand
GTACGTACATTCCTGGATAGCTGATTACCTGCACTTTCATCTTGTTGCTCTATATTTTTTTATTGATATGCATCTTTGAGCAATAGTCAGTAAATAAAGGTTTGTAAATTCAAAGTTCTCATATATAATCCGTCTGAGATGAAAACATTTATATCTCTGTCATTTTATAGTACCTTTTGATAATGCTATTCATCCTTTGCATAAATGTTCCTAATAAGCTAATCTTCTCTTTTCTGAACCATATTTATGCCTTGCTCATGATATCCATGTTGCTTTCCCCTTGGGCTATTACTTGGGCCTTGCTCAGGTGCGGGATGGATTGGGATATATCAGGATTGTTTTGGCCTAACAAAAAGATAAAAATTAATAATAAATCAAAAGCAAGTGAAATGTTATTGTTTCAATCTCATAATTGTCAGCGATATACCTTTTGGGATCCAATTGCAATGGTTACCATGCCTTAGAATTACAATTTTTAAAACTTGTTCTGTGCTCAAAGTTTACCTGTCTGAACTTCAGTATAAACAAGATCTGGAAGCCAGTGAACCTCTGTGTTAAATTATTGACATCAAACAGACATTATTTGTATGTTTTCTTTTTATACCTGCATGAATTTATTTGTAATTGGATTTTGCACAGGGCTTGCTATTTTCAGGTTGGCAACTCTCTGAAGCTTGGAATGTCAATTCCTACTGCCTTCAGAATAGCACTGGATACTTGGGCATCTTGGGTTGAGGAAAATATCGACACGCACAGAACTCGTGTCTTCTTTCGAACTTTTGAGCCATCTCACTGGAGGTACTCCTTAAATATAGTAACATGACAACGTATTCTAATCCCAAACTTATTTGGCTTTTCACTTGATACGATCTCTTGAAAACTACTTTATGTCTTGCAACATGATACCACTTTCTCATGTTGGTTTCTAATGTGAAAGAAGGCATGATAAAGGATAAAAAAGATGGCTTTTCACAAAAGAACATTGAAAATTTACCGCAAGTGAAGAGTTTTCCTTACTGTGTTCTGGTGACCCGATGGAAGTTATTTTTTCCCTTCTCAATTTTCATTCTCTTTAGCCTTTAAGAAATTTTGATTCGTTCTTACATTGCTTTAACAAAAATTTAAAATCAAAATTATTCATTTCAGGAACTAAATAAGGCCAAATATCTTCTTTCCACAAAACTGAAATTTCGGTTATTGGGAAAATTGGAGCTGAAAATGATCTGAAGCAAATCTACAGAATAATGAGAGGACCAGTATCCCATCTTCCAATACAATAACATAAAGCATGAAAGCACCTATAAATTTTGAGAGTAGTTTTGCTCACCTCCTTTAACTCAGGTGTATGCTCACCTCCTATCTAAAATGCTGCCATGTGTTTAAAATGCTAACCATGAGTTACTCAACTTTTTTCCACTTTCTATTACCCAATAATTTCTCTCTTCTCTTTTATTTAATTATTTCTAACAATTTACGCTTCTTTTTTTTTGCTCTCTTTCTCTTCTCTTTCTCCCTCTCCTTCTCCTTCTCCTTCTCCCTCTTCTTTTGAATCTTCCTTGTTGATCGAGAAAGAGGCGTAGGTAGACTTCCCTCCCCAACCTAGCCCCAGCCCTGTCCCATCCCNTACGTCTAGGCCTTCCTAGGCCCTGAGTTGGTGGGAGCTTTGTGCACTAGACAGCTCATGAACTACGTGAAAGAGTTCTATGATGAACTAAGAAACCATTGGCGCCTTGCTTTAATTGGTCATCACAAGTAGACCGAACGTTTAACCTCAGAATAACCAATTTTGAAGTTTTTCACAGCCACATCAATGTGCTTCCATTTCATATTCATATTGAAGGTCATAATCATTCTCTGAAAGGTTTCTTGACATATCTCCCATTGGCTTTACAGATCACCATGATCATTTGCCTTTGATACTGGGTTGTTTTCTGGTGCAAGTGGGTCAGATTAACATGATTAATGATAGTGTTTTCTCTGCATCAGTGATCAAACTCGTAGATTTTGCAATGTGACCAAGCACCCCATGTTAGATACTAAAGGAAGGGACCAAAGCATATTTTCAGACACTGTATTGGAGGTGGTAAAGAATATGACAGTTCCTATAGCCGTTCTTCATATAACTTCCATGTCATCTTTCCGAAGCGACGCACATGTTGGTAACTGGAGCGATAATCCATCTGTCCCTGATTGTAGCCACTGGTGTCTACCTGGACTACCTGATGTATGGAATGAAATCATCCTCTTTTACCTGCCTGTTAAAAAAGGCTTCCTTTCTGATTAAAGGGGGATTCAAGTAAGTTTTGTTGACTTTTCTAAATTTGTTTAATTCACTTTGCTTGGGTGCATTTTGACATAGTGATGTGCATCCTCAACATGGTGCTTGAGCATTAAAATGAAACTCAGCTCGCATTGAAATGAAACTCAGCTCTACAGAACTTTGTAACGAGTTAGTTCACTCTCCTGTTCACACTTATGTTTAATCTTTGGAAATGTGCCCACTAATCACTCCAACGCATCCCTCTGCACAAACTCAGTCCACATTCTTTGTGGCCTTCCTCTGGGCATTTAGCTCCTTCAGTATTAATTGTTCTAATTGCAGTCATTGGTTTATTTTTTTGGTTGTGTGTGTCTTGATTAAAAAGTTTTTAAAGCTGTTTTTATTTCATCTTCAGGACTTGGGATTGAGGTGGGAATGGTGAGGTTGGAATAAAGCTTAGTCATGAAGCTTAAGTAGAAATTTATTTGGTTTGGGGAGGGTGGGGAGTGTTTCATGCCACACTGATACTGTCCCGAACTTAATCACCTAGGTCCAGTATAAGTGGCGTCCATGCAACTTAGGAAAATATCTTAGTTAACATACTCAATTATGAAGAGTTATTTATCCGCTGTGGGACAATTGTATTTGATCCTTGGGAAGAGGCGGTGGGGACTGCATTTATTTTTCTTTTATACTTCCCTCATTATGGTATAATATGAGGCCCCTTCACACTGATCATTCTGTTATTTTCTCTAGTCGAACTAAACATATCATAGTTTTACTGTTATGTATGCCTTCTAGCTGCACATAGGAAGAAAAGTGGGCGATTTATGTACATTACCATTTATATAGTTGCTTGCAATTGGTGCAGAATGAAAAAGCAGACAAAATGGAGTCCTTCTGAATGTCAAATTTTGTGTAACATTCACCGGGAAAGGAATTTGTTATACGTATTCATTGGTTATCATCTAGCACTCACCATGACCACTGGATTCTCTAAAGATGCAAAGAGTTACATGTTTTGAAAGTTTTGTAGCAGAAATAGTTTTTTTTTTTTTTTTTTTTTTTTTCATTCTTTTTGGGGTTCTTTTGTATCTTTGAAAGGACTAAAACTTGGTCTCTGTGTTGTAACAGTTTTGCTACTTTTAGTCATTAGTCACAATTATTGTGATTTACATGTGATGTGTTCTCCTGAGGGAAATATGCGAATGGATTTATCAGTGTTTTTTGTTGTTTTTTAATTCTGATTTTTTTTTTTTCATTCTTTTTGGGGTTCTTTTGTATCTTTGAAGTTACTAAAACTTGGTCTCTGAGATGTAACAGTTTTGCTTGTTTATAGTCATTAGTCACAATTATTGTGATTTAAATTTGATGTGTTCTCAAGTGGGAAATAAGCGAATGGATTGATCAGGTGATTTTTGTTGTTTTTTAATTCTGACCTTTCTCTTAGACGTTTTGGCCTTTGCCATGCAATGAAATGGATGATTTGGTCATTTCGTTTCTTTATCTTGATTACTATAAAAGGCTTAAAATGATTGTGAATTGGGGTTGGGCTAGTTGGCTGAAGACAAAAAGTCTCCTTACACACCCGAGTTCGAACCCTTCTCATTCCACTGTAATAAAAAACAAAATTTGATTATCAGTGATCGCTGACCTGTAACAACCCGACTCAAATTTCTCGAAAATTTAAAATTTTTATTCTACTTTGTTCATTTTAAGAGATTTTATAAGGAAACAAAATGTGAAAGACTTCGGAAAATTTTATTTATTTTATTTTTTCAAAGATTTATTTTAAATATTTTGATAACTTATTTTAAGGATTTTGGGATTTATTTGGAAAATAAAAAGGGTTTTGGTTTAATTTTTAATTTTTGTCTTAAATTGGGCTTGACTCGAAAGTTGACTTTTAAAATTAGTAGGCTTTTGATTTTGACCTTGAGCACATTGGATAGGTCTCGAGTCCACGAGTTCGTAGACACGAAGCACGCGTAAATTGGAGTTACGGTTTGAAAGATACGGGCTTTTGAAGTGAGTGGCAAATTTGTAATTTATACAAAAGTGAGTTTTTAAAACCCAAAAAGTTAGAAACCTCTCTCTCTCTCCTCATTTCTCTCTCCCTCCCGTGCATTCTCTCTCTCTCTTCCTGAATTCTCTTCTCTCTCATCCTCTCCTCTTGACCAAACTTTGACCAGCCATAACTCTCGCTCCCGACCTCCGATTCAGGCGTTCTTGGTGGCGTTGGAAAGCTATCGACGATACCTTTCTATTGGTGGTCTCGGATCAACCATCCGACCACCCACAACAGCGCAGCAAGCCAGCAAAGTTGCGGTTGCACCACCGCGATTTCATTGTTCCGGTAGAAATTGGATGGCCAGACCTACTGGGCTTTGTTCCCCTCGTCATGGTGAGTCTAGCCGGTCTCTGTTCGTTCATACGATGCTCCACGACGGAGCAATGAGCTCGGGAAACCAAATCTCCACCGTCGGCCACACCGCCGATTTTGGCTGTTTCCTGCGACTTTTGGCCGTCGGTTCAGTTGTCAAAAACGATCCTCGAGGTATGGGTAATCTTTCTCCTAAGGTGGGCACGTCCAATTTTGAGAAATTGAAAATTTGATTTTAGGGTTTATGCCTATGTCAAATTTCTTGAAATTAGACTTGAATTCGAGTTGTTATTGTGCAATTGAAGGTTCCATTGTGCATTTAGGATTAATTGGAGTTGATTTTGGGTATTTTCAGGATTTTGCCGCCGCTGCCACCATCGGAACCGTCACTTGTGGCGGCGGGTTGGGTGGTTTCCTTTGTTAATCAGCCTCCCTAGGACTCCCAGAGGCCAATCCCAGGATCCCTATTGCGTACTGGTGAGTGTTGTTTGTTGTTTGGTGCCGGGCAGCCACCGTACGTGGTGGTTACCGCCAATTGCGGCCATTTAACACCCAAAATATTACCTTGCGTGAACTCTGAATAGTGTTTGATGGTACATCGTTGTTGTGGGCAGCTTGCAGTGACTCGAAAATTATTGCCCGGAAACCGATCGAGAGTCAAACTTCAATTTCAATGCAAAAACCGACCCCGTATCATTTGTCGAATGAACTCTCACAAGAGGTATAAGTTGGTTTTGTAAGTTTGATTTGAGTTGAGTTGATAAGATGGGATAAATCATGGAAAGTTAGTATGGGACTTCACTTACACCACGAGGGTCGTTTGTTCGTTTTAGTTTCTCAATTGAAATTCATATATACTTAATCCTCGATTATTAAAGTGAGCGGTTACTTTTGTATTAGGTTGATGGAGCTTCATCTCTTGACTTACTGTTAGTGGCGAACAAGTGAGGGTTTATGATTTAGAAACGTGTTCCGAAAAAGGGGTTGAGCGTAGCTCGGCAAATACTGTGAGTGGACTTTTGTTTTCCGAATTGTTTGCACATCTTATAAATTAATTCTATTATGCATAATATCTTGAATTGATTTGGGATTTGATCAATGACGATGGTTTTCGAATTTCAAATGTGTTCATAAATAAGTTTTTAAACCATATATTTACATGTTAGTTTTAATGAGTTGTTGGGCTTTGGGAAAGGAAATTTGGTTTCTTATTTTATTTACAAGGTTCATTTAATATTTCGGTTTTGTTGAAAAGTATTATTTTGATTTATGTATATTGAATTTGATTCGGATTTCGTATGTTGGCTTATGGATTTTAAGTTTCTTTTGGGGAAGTACCTTGATATTTATTTTGATGGAAAAAGGATCTATTATTTGGATTATGGAAAAAATGGTTTTCAAACCACCCTTGCAGTATCCTCCAGATTATCGGATTGGATAGGTCTTTGGGACCCATCACGGCACACATATAGGCTTTGGGCCTTGTGTCGGGATGCTTCGCCCTTTGGGGGTTGCTCTGCATGCACGTACGACCAGGATTGCTTGCACGTGTTGGATTTTACTTCACGCGTGTGTATGGCCAGGATATTGCCTGCCTGTAATTCCGCACAGGTGTATGGCCAGGTTATTTCAGGGTATAAGCATGGTGGGATTTAATTATTAGGCACAATTATTCAAAACCCCTTGTTCAGAGCTTAATTATTTCAAAACCTCCACCCTTAATAAAACTAATTCAAAACCCCCTATTAGTCATTAAAACTCTCCCAAAACCCCCTAGTCAACTAACACCCAACTAGATTTGACCCATTTTATTTTAATTTTCCGATTTTAACCCTAGGGTCACTTAATCTGATTCATTTCTCACTCTGCCTCACTCTCTCTCTCTCTCTCTCTCTCTCTCTCTCTCTCATTTTCTCTGCGTGTTCTCTGTCACCGATGCGTTCTCCGTCGTCCAGCAACGGTTGCCGGCGAGACCGGTCCCATCCTTCTTGCCTTGCCTCTCTCTTCCTTCCGGTGCACTCCACTAGCCGTGAAAGCCAACGAAGACGGTGGATCGAGCCCAGGCAGAACGAGCTCCCTCGCCTGCGATTCGCCGTCGCCTTCACTGACACCGAGAGGTTGATCGGAGATGCTGCTAAGAACCATGGATGGCTTCGGTAAGATCTGAACTCCTCCTCGCTTATTTATCTTTCAGTAGCTTGTAGATCTGTATTTATGCATATTTTGGAGGGAATCAGATTACATACTAGCAGACATGATTTAAGAGGATGACTTTTGGACTCTTCAGAGAAGTTCTCAATGAATTTCTATTTTAGAAGATTATGCTGTAATGTTAGTGGATCAGTTTTCTTCTCTATTCTTCTATTTAGAAAAAAAAGTCCCCCCAAAGGTGCAGATATTGGGTGGGTTGGTGTACACAAATGATGGACTCTAAACAAGTAGACCACATAAAGGCATTATATTTTTCTGTTTGTAGCTGAATAAAGTGGTATTATTCTGTGTTCTGATGTGTGTATCCTGGTGGACTTCTTGTCCACTATGTATGCACTTAAAAGATAATTAATAAATTGTTCTCTTATAAAAACAAAAAACAGATCTTAACTTGTGAAGAGGCGTAGAATAATCTTGAAATCATTTATGGAATGACAAGTTCAAAAATTTATTGCTCACTATTTAAGCAAAGTGTGAGTTTTATTGATTAAACAGTTTCAGTGAGTGAAACAGTTTCAGTTCGTGAAACATGAGTTGTAGATGAATTTTGAATGAAATTATGGTTCTGAAATATTATGAATCAAATTTGCAGGTAGAAACAGATCGAGGCAGTGGCGACTGTCGTGTACTCGTCCCGCGTGAGGTGATCGAACGACGTTGTCTAGGTGTAATTGTTTTTTAATTAAGGTGTAATTGTATTTTAGTGAATGTGTAATTGTTTTTTAATTAATGTGTAATGGCATTTTAGTCAAGGTGTAATTGTTTCATCACTTAATTCAGTTTCAGTAAGTGGATTCATAACTGAATTCTTCAATTAAGTGTAACTGAATTTCTGAAATTCAGTTTCAGTATAATTGAATTCTTGAAATTCAGTTTCAGTGTAACTGAATTCTTCAAATTCAGTTTCAGTGTTTGATTTTAGTTTTAGCGAAATATTGAGTTTTAGCACAAAACTTCAATTCCAGAAAAAAAAATTAAAACTAAAAAGTTTCACCAAAATTTAGTTACAGTGATGTCAGCGTGCGTCAGCACGTGTCAGCATGTTTCAGCGCGCGTCAGCGCACGTCAGAAGGGTAGGGGTTGGACTTCCAGCTGTCCTGTGGACTTGCTTGGATGCGGTAATGGCTGGGTTCTAATGGCATACATGTAAATTAATGTAATTAATAAGTCTAAATTATTAGTAGGCTTATTATTGGGTGCTGCTGGTGTGTTTGATTAAGGGTGGGTGCGGCAACAAAGTTTTCTCTATAAATGGGTGCTACAAATTACGGACTATAATTATTATTTACAGGAGTTATTAAATATGAGTTTGATTGAGAATTTCCTTTTTGAGTTTTATCAAGATTTCCGTACAATGTTTTTTTGACTTTTATTTTAAAAGGTTGTTATTGAAAAGTTATATTTTGATTTATTTAAATTTTTGGAGTTTAAATGATTTTATGATTTACTTAAAAATCGTAAGTTTGTTTCAAAATTGGGGGATTTCAAAGAGTAACGTGAGGTCTTAGTGGAGATTTGATTTTAAAAATAATTTGAAAGGATGAATAACTTAATGTTTTGTTTCTTTATTTTGGTCCACTCACTGAGAGTTATTTCACGTTTTCTTTATTTTGTTTATAACATTTTCCCTCCAGGTGTTATAGATCGCTGAGGTTGGGCCGTACCACGTCGAGGCAGGACTTTCAGTTCTTCGGCGTCATTTCCCTTAAGTTGTGGAGTTAACTTTTATTTTGTAATGGAAGTTTAGTTTTGCTCTAATTATCATGTGCCTTGGTGAATAAAAACTTTTTGGTTGTGGTAGAGGTGGTTGAAGTTTTTAGAAGTGTTTTTACAGGTTTATAATTTTTTGGTTAGTCCATTTTCAGGGGAGGTTCTGCCGAATTTTCGATAGAATTTTCCTTGATTTTGGATCCCACAGGACCTCTCCGGATTTCAGGGTGAAATCCGGGGACGGTCCTGTCATGACCCATGTATTTTATAATAAACTTGAAACTTTTTTCATTGTTTGGACTAAAAAAATAACACTTTAGCAAAGAATTAGGCAATGGGGAGGCCTAAAAACTATTCTAGCCACATGCCATGGTGGCCAAAGAAAGTTGGTGGCCTTGAGAAATGCTTGGGACCATAAATAAAATGCACAGGGCCTTGATAGAAACGGTGCCATAAGGCCAATGGATTAATGATCTAGAGTACATTATTTAATATGTAAACGCAATATTATAATACCTTACTGTTTTTTGATCTAGAAAACATTTTTATTTGTATGGTGCTTCACAAACAAGTCCAATTTTCTCTTCTTTTTTAGACTAATATCTTAATTATTTTTTATTTTTGATTGAGGTCTAAAATTATTGTCTAAATGTTTTTAATTTAAAAAAATGTCTAATATTATCCTAAAATTAATGATATTTAAATCTTAATATTATTTTAGTATTATCATAATATTATCTTAGTTTTATATTATATTAATATTATAAATTATCATATTATATTATCCGAATATTATCATATTATTCTAAAATTAATTGTGGGATTTAAATTATATAAATCTAATAAAGATGCATCAGGCCACAAAATAGAAAATAATCAAACAAGGAAAAAAATTATTTATGGGTACATTTCAATTGTATCAATCGATCGATGGCTTGTCGGCATTGATGTTATGGTTTAGGTCCGGGATTTTGGGCAGAGTTAAACCCTAACATAACACCTTCACCAACCCTATTCTATATCCTAGGAAGGGATGAGCTGAAAAGATGAAGATTTATCCTCAAAACTCGGGGAAGGAAGCAGCATAGTCGAGCGATTGGCGACGGGAACTGAGCGTTCAGATCAGGTGCACATGTTCATTAGTGCGCACCTGATCGAATATGTATATATATAGTCCTTCTCTAGAGAGGATGTCCGCATTTTTCAAATTTTGCGGATGTGTGGACTATCCGATTGCCGTGAACTTGCTATAGCACCTGTCGACCGAATAGTCCACACATTCGCAAAATTTAAAAATGTGGACATCCTCGCTAGAGAAAACCTATATATATATAACCCAGGTATTGGTACAATTGAAATGTACCTATATATACTTTTTTTCTTCCTTGTTTGATTATTTTCTTTTTTGTGGGTTAATGCATTTTTTTGATATTTGTATAATTTAAACGGATATTATCTTTTAAAGTTAAATGCACTGTTGGTCCACTTACTTTCACGTTTTCCCAAGTTGGTCCATGTCACACCCTGAACCCTGGGTATGCGACAGAAACACCTTTCTTGGATATCCCGAGGGATTGATGCCAATTGACTGACGTTAATCTCTCAAGATACTGAAGAAATGTTGAGCCTTTTTAATTTAAAACTGGGTTGGATCAGAGTACTCATTATACAACATGAATTTTTAAGGAAATAATAAGATCAAAATAAATACATAAATATAAATTAAACAATCCGCTAGGGTGGAATAGTTAAATCAACACCCTAGAAAATGAAATTACCAAAGTATAAGTAAAACTCACATAAGTTTACAAAATGATTAAAATAAAATTTCATTGTTCAGAATAGGTTCCCAATGGAAAACATCCATGGGAAAGCAAGAACCGCTGCAAAACAAATGACATGAATTGTCACGCCCCAATCCGTAATTAAGAACTAATTACGGATTAAGGTGTGAATCACACTCTAATTATAGAACTAACTTCTATAACTAGAATATGACTGAGAATAATAAAATAAAAGAAAAAACTATATACTATTAACATACTATACTAAATTCAAGCTTAGTTTACAATATACAACTTGTCTCAGTAACTTAAGTTTAACAAAATTTCCAAAATAAAACAAAAAAAAACTTCAAAGTCTGTTCACACTTATTTACACAAACTTCTTTTAAGGGTTCTGATCTTCTGTATTTGAACCTACAAAGTTTATAAGTGGGTGAGCTCTAATCACTGGCTTAGTAGAGACATTTCAGCTTAACATGCAAAATTAATTATATGGAATCTCAATGAATCATACAACATGAAGCAGATAATATATATTTAATAATATTATAGATGCATGAATGTTATGCTGCACTTTCTTAATAATCCCTTTAAAAAAAATAAATTACAATTCATCTTAACTTCGGTCTCTGCCGAAGGTCCCAATGCGTTTTGGGGAGGTTAGATCGTTTTATCAATCTCTGCTGAAGGGGTTTCACTCCCCGCACACTCTATAAATTTAAATTTAACTCCCAACCTTTCTCACTGTAACGACCCGAACCCAAGTCTTATTTCTTTAATAAAAATTAATCTTTTGGGCGGGCGTTATTAAAATTTTTGGAAGGGAATTCTAGCATTTAGAGGGGTGTTTTAATTCAAGTGTGTAACCTTTAAGTTCGAGACGGATTATTTAGAACTCGAGTTTCCAAATGCATAGACAAAAAACGGTGTTCAAATTGAGAATTTTAGTAAGAAAGGTAGAGAATTTTCTAGAAAGGGGCAATTGGGTAATTTCAAGCCCAAATACCACCATTTAAATCAGCCATCTCTTTCTTTCTCTCTCTCTCTCTCTCTCTCCATTTCCTCTTTCTCTCCCGCAGCCCCCCTGCCCGAAACCACCAGGTGCCGCAACCACCACCACCGACCGCAGCCACCACACCGACCACCGGCAAGCCTCCCTCGTCGCCGAACACCTCCATAGGCCGATCGGCTCCTTCCGGCCACCCTCCTTGCACGCGAAAACACACCAGCTCGCAACACCCCCTGCGCGTGACCAACTCTACCAGGCCAACCCATCTCTGGCCACTTTGTCATCGACCCAAGCCACTGGCGTGGCCCCCTCTCACAGGCGCCGACTCCCACCAAAGTCCTCTAGCAAATCCAGCCCCTCCGCGCGCACAATAACAACTCAGAAACAAACCCAGCTGCCACCCTCTGTCTCGCGGGATTCTGGCCAAACTTCAGCGCTATCCACTTCGAAAATAGGTGGGTTTTCTTCCCTTCATGATGGGTTTCACTCTCTTGTGGCTTGGATGTGTAATTTTGAGAAATTTCTGAAGATTGAATATGGGGGTTTGGGACCATTTCGGAAATTTCTTGGACTTTCAGATTAGAGAACTGTTCTTGTGGTTTTGTTGGACAAATTTGCAATATTAGGAAGTTCAATTAATGTTTAGGATGCAGAAATTGAGTGGGTGTTTTATTTTGAGTAATTGTAGAGAATTAAAATTGGAGTTTTAGGGCCATTTCGGGTTTTAAGTTGGATCTTCGATTGGGAGCGAAATATTGTCTTTATTTTGGGACAATTTGATTTCTAGAAATTTCAATTTATGCCTAGGACTGAGAAATTGATTGGGCCTTGTTGGAATCATTCTTATTTGGCTATTTTGGCTTTGAAAATGGCCACCTTGGGCGGCACTAGTGGTAGTCTTGCTCACCGCTGTCATAACGTGAAATTAGGATTTGCTCCAAGAGCGATTTCTAAGTAGGTTGTTGTTTTGGCTAGGTCCGGAGTTGTTGGAGAAGCCGAGAAGTATTGGACATAAATTTGTGACCTTGCCGATACAAAATTCATCTTAGGAAGAATTTTTCGATCAAGGTAAGACCTTCCGCTGATTTTCTTTAGTTTATGTTGTGTTTTGGTGTTGTGGTTGAGGGTGGATTGAGCCAAGGAGATTCGAAGAAGGAAGTAGTGCTTACGGGGTTATTGTGCATTAAGTAAATAAATCCTCAGGTTAATTGATAAATGGGCGTGACAATTAGGTTCAATATTTTTTGTACACACTTTAATTATTATCGAGTCAAGACTAATCGAAATTATGGTTTATTCTTTAGGTGAGACGACTGGGGTTCGTGACGATCCGGCGGAGGATCGGAGTTAGATTTTCTCACTGTGAGTGGACCTTGAATTTTAATAATTTATGTTTTTATGTGGTTTTAATTTCTTTGGCTTAACTTGAATTCATTTTGAGTTTTAAATTTTAAATGTCTATCAAATAATCATTTATATTAACTAAATACACTTATTTTGGATTTTATAAATTTCACGATCAAGAAATATTTTAGCGTGCTTTCATATATGAATTTATATTAAAAGTACGTACTATGATTTGGAATGGCATATTTAATTTCAACTGGTTATGGAAAGATTGTTTATATTTCGTATTCTTCGTCTCAATGTTTGTTTATATTTGTTATGGGATATTACAATTTAAGGAAATGTATTTTGATGAGTTTGGTTTTGTTAAGAAGAGTTTTGGAAGAAAAATGAAAGGATTTGAGATTTAGATTATGTGTTTATGAGTTATTGATTTTCAAAGCACCCACTTCAGTACCCTTCCAGGTTATCAGATTAGATAGGTCTTTGGGACCCATTGCGGCACACACATAGGCTTTGGGCCGTGTGTCGTGATGCTTGACCCTTTGGGGGTTGGCTCTGCGTGCACGTACGACAGAATTTATGGCTCTGCATGCGTATGACAGATTCTTGGCTCTGCGCATGTATGACAGATTCTCCGGGTAACTGACTTGGTGTGTTGTATATGTATTATACGGTTTTATGGTGATAATTTATTTTAAAATTATAAAACTATTCAGAACTTTAAATATTTGAATTCTATCTGATAAATAGTTTATTTTCTATTTGGTTATGAAAACAAATTTTGAGCGAGTTTCTGAAAGCGTTTTAAAACTGGGGGATTTCAGAGAGTGACGTGAGGTCTTAGTGCTAAATGTAGTTTTTGAAGGATTTTCTGAAACAAGAAGTTTACTTTTATTTTCGTTTTCATTAAACTGTCCACTCACTGAATTTGTCTCACGGTTTGTTTTGTTTTGTCTTAGATTGTTTCCCCCCAGGTAGTAGCTTTGGTGGAGGTCGAGCCAATAACGTCGAGGCATTCGCGTCCATCTCCCTAGTCGGACCCTGTAGGCGACATTTTATTCTTGTAAAAATTTCCTTGTAATAGAATAGGAGCTCTGATAACCATTCTAAAATTTTAAGTTGGATTTCTGTGAGATTGCTGGGTCTGAGACCCTATTTTGGTTGTGGTAGAGGTGGTTGCTGTTTAGAAGTGTTCTTTTACAGGTTTGAAATTTCTGGGTTAGTCCATTTTCAGGGGAGGTTCTGCCGAATTTTCGGTAGGATTTTCCTTGAATTTGGATCCCGCAGGATCCTTCCGGGTTTCAGGGTGGAAATCCGGGGGCGGTCCTGTCAACTTGGTATCAGAGCATTAGGTTTTAGATTCCTCAATTCTGCACTGAATGTGCATCCCCATTATTGATAAGTGTTTTGTTTTCTTATAGGTATTATGCCTCCTCGACGACGTGGCCGACCACCGGGGACCCACCATAGGGTAGCAGAAGGTGTCGATGAGACGACACAAGGTTTCGAGCAGTCTATTGATAGGCTAGCCGAGGCAGTGACTACTGCTGTTCGTACTAGGGCGTTTCCTGAGGGAGAGTAAAGCATTGAGCGTGCCCGTAAGCTCGGGGCCTCAAATTTTTCGGGTACTTCGGATCCCAGTGTGGCTAACGAGTGGATGATACAACTGGAGAGGATCTTAGAGGTTATGGGATGCCCTGATGACCGAAAGTTAGTCTTGGCTACCTTCCTGCTAGTGGGCGACACTTATCACTGGTGGGACTCCTAGCGCTTGGGACTCACGGCAGCTGACATCACTTGGGATAGATTTAGGAGAGTCTTTTATGAGAAGTATTATCCCCGAGTTTATTGTGATGAGAAGAGGGCTGAGTTCTTGAGGCTTAGACAGGGGTCTATGTCAGTAGCAGAGTATGAGAGAAAGTTTACTGAACTTTCTAGGTTTTGCCCAGCACTGGTGGCAGACGAGGCAGACCGATGCTCGAGATTTGAGGAGGGTTTGAGAGACTCTATTCGCACAGTGGTTACTGCAGCTAACCACTCCACCTTTAGTTCATTGCGGGATGCTGCCATGAGGGTAGAGAGATCTTTAGCGGAGCGGAATAGGAGTGAGGCGAGACGTCGCCCTCACCAGAGTACTTTTGTGGGTGGCCCTAGTCAGGGACCATCCAAGAGAGGTAGTTTTAGCTCTGGTTCTTCTGGGAGTGGAGGATTCAGAGGTGACAGACAGAGTTCTGGGGGCAGTGGAGGATCTGGGTACAGTCAGAGCTCGAGTCGTCCTTCAGGGGGTAGTTTAACCCGAAACAGGGAATTTTTGGGCAGACATCAGAGTCAGACTAGTGGGAGTTCACATGCCCCATGCTGCAGTTGTGGTAGATTTCATAGTGGGCCTTGTCAGAGGGGTAGTGCTGGTTGTTATCAGTGCGGACAGATGGGCCATATTCGGAGGGATTGTCCGAGGTCGGGACAGGGAGATGGGAGAGCTTCAGGGCCCGCCATTCATCAGGGACAGACTTTTGGGGCACAGAGTCAGGGTCAGGGGGCCGTTCAGACTGGGGGTGCCACTTCTAGTAGTGGCGCTCAGTCTAGTCATGCTGGCAGAGGCAGAGGACAACAGAGGAGTCAGCCAGGACGCCCCAGATCCCAGGGCAGAGTTTTCGCCATGACACAGCAGGACGCTTTGGCTTCACCGGACGTCATTATGGGTACGATTTCTATTTTTGGACGAAATGTACATATATTGATGGACCCTGGTGCCACACACTCTTTTTTTGCACGTAGACTTGCTTTATCTGCCGATAGGATGCCGACCTCGTTGGAATCTGAGTTAGTTATAGCTACACCAGCCGGGGTTTCACTCTTAGCTTGTGAAGTTTTTAGGGGCTGCCCCATCTTAATTGACGGCCATGAACTGAAGGCAGATTTGATTCCCTTGGATATTTTTGACGTCGACCTTATTTTGGGTATGGATTGACGTCGACCTTATTTCACGATCAAGAAATATTTTAGCGTGCTTTCATATATGAATTTATATTAAAAGTACGTACTATGATTTGGAATGGCGTATTTAATTTCAACTGGTTATGGAAAGATCNAACTCCAGGATTCCGTGTTGATGAAGCTAAGGGATGAAGTGGGAAGTGGGTTGAGAGCTGATTATACGGTCAGAGATGACGGAGTTTTGGTCATGGGTACGAGGTTATGTGTGCCTGCAGATGAGGTGCTCAAGAGAGAGATCCTGGAGGAATCTCACAGTTCAGCTTATGCCATGCATCCGGGCAGCACCAAAATGTACCGTACCCTCAGAGAACATTATTGGTGGCCAGGAATGAAAAGAGAAATAGCAGAATTTGTTGCAAGATGTCTGATTTGTCAACAAGTAAAAGCGGAACGCCAGAAGCCTTCAGGACTCATGCAGCCACTTCCGATTCCCGAGTGGAAGTGGGAGCACATCACCATGGACTTTGTATACAAACTCCCACGTACTCAAAGTGGGCACGATGGTATTTGGGTGATTGTTGATCGATTCACTAAGTCCGCGCACTTTCTACCTGTTCGTGAGACTTACTCTTTGGACAAACTGGCAAAATTATTTGTAGATGAGATTGTGAGATTGCATGGTGCCCCCGTGACTATTGTGTCGGATAGAGACTCACGATTTACTTCTCAGTTTTGGGAGAGCTTACAGCGGGCTTTGGGTACAAAGTTACATTTTAGCACTGCCTTCCACCCACAGACCGATGGACAATCAGAAAGAACTATACAGACTTTGGAGGACATGTTGAGGTCTTGTGTATTGCAGTTTAAGGGAAATTGGGATTCTCACCTACCATTGATGGAGTTTGCCTACAACAACAGTTATCACTCGAGTATTGGTATGGCTCCTTATGAGGCCTTGTATGGGCGACAGTGTAGGACACCTATCTGTTGGGACGAAGTCGGTGAGAGGAAACTTATTGGGCCGAAATTTGTACAAATGACATCACAGAAAGTACAAGTTATTAGGAGCAAGTTGAAGGCGGCTCAAGATCGACAAAAGAGCTATGTTGATACACGCAGGAAGGATCTTGAGTTTGAGGTGGGTGATCAAGTTTTCCTAAAGTTATCACCCTGGAAGGGTGTAGTGCGCTTTGGGAAGCGCGGGAAGTTAAATCCTCGTTTCATTGGACCATATCAGATTTTGGAGCGAATAGGTCCAGTTGCCTATAGACTTGCTTTACCTATAGAGCTCTCTCGAATCCACGATGTGTTCCACGTGTCTATGTTGCGTAAGCATAGACCGGATCCTTCTCATATTTTGGAGAACCAGCCTGTTGAGTTGAGAGAGGATTTGTCTTATGAGGAACAACCCGTTGAAATTTTGGACCGTAGAGAACAGGTACTTCGTACTAAGACCATTCCTCTAGTTAAAGTTCTATGAAGAAATCACACAGTGGAAGAGGCGACATGGGAACCGGAGGAACAAATGAGAGCTCAATATCCACAACTCTTCACTTAACAGGTACAAATTTCGAGGACGAAATTTTCTTAACGGGGGGAGGTTGTAACGACCCGAACCCAAGTCTTATTTCTTTAATAAAAATTAATCTTTTGGGCGGGCGTTATTAAAATTTTTGGAAGGAAATTCTAGCATTTAGAGGGGTGTTTTAATTCAAGTGTGTAACCTTTAAGTTCGAGACGGATTATTTAGAACTCGAGTTTCCAAACGCATAGACAAAAAACGGTGTTCAAATTGAGAATTTTAGTAAGAAAGGTGGAGAATTTTCTAGAAAGGGGAAATTGGGTAATTTCAAGCCCAAATACCACCATTTAAATCAGCCATCTCTTTCTCTCTCTCCTCATTCTCTCTCTCTCTCTCTCTCTCTCTCTCTCTCTCTCTCTCTCCATTTCCTCTTTCTCCCCCGCAGCCCCCCCTGCCCGAAACCACCAGGTGCTGCAACCACCACCACCGACCGCAGCCACCACACCGACCACCGGCAAGCCTCCCTCGTCGCCGAACACCTCCATAGGCCGATCGGCTCCTTCCGGCCACCCTCCTTGCACGCGAAAACACACCAGCTCGCAACACCCCCTGCGCGTGACCAACTCTACTAGGCCAACCCATCTCTGGCCACTTTGTCATCGACCCAAGCCACCGGCGTGGCCCCCTCTCACCGGCGCCGACTCCCACCAAAGTCCTCTAGCAAATCCAGCCCCTCCGCGCGCACTATAACAACTCAGAAACAAACCCAGCTGCCACCCTCTGTCTCGCAGGATTCCGGCCAAACTTCAGCGCAATCCACTTCGAAAATAGGTGGGTTTTCTTCCCTTCATGATGGGTTTCACTCTCTTGTGGCTTGGATGTGTAATTTTGAGAAATTTCTGAAGATTGAATATGGGGGTTTGGGACCATTTCGGAAATTTCTTGGACTTTCAGATTAGAGAACTGTTCTTGTGGTTTTGTTGGACAAATTTGCAATATTAGGAAGTTCAATTAATGTTTAGGATGCAGAAATTGAGTGGGTGTTTTATTTTGAGTAATTGTAGAGAATTAAAATTGGAGTTTTAGGGCCATTTCGGGTTTTAAGTTGGATCTTCGATTGGGAGCGAAATATTGTCTTTATTTTGGGACAATTTGATTTCTAGAAATTTCAATTTATGCCTAGGACTGAGAAATTGATTGGGCCTTGTTGGAATCATTCTTATTTGGCTATTTTGGCTTTGAAAATGGCCACCTTGGGCGGCACTAGTGGTAGTCTTGCTCACCGCTGTCATAACGTGAAATTAGGATTTGCTCCAAGAGCGATTTCTAAGTAGGTTGTTGTTTTGGCTAGGTCCGGAGTTGTTGGAGAAGCCGAGAAGTATTGGACATAAATTTGTGACCTTGCAGATACAAAATTCATCTTAGGAAGAATTTTCCGATCAAGGTAAGACCTTCCGCTGATTTTCTTTAGTTTATGTTGTGTTTTGGTGTTGTGGTTGAGTGTGGATTGAGCCAAGGAGATTCCAAGAAGGAAGTAGTGCTTACGGGGTTATTGTGCATTAAGTAATAAATCCTCAGGTTAATTGATAAATGGGCGTGACAATTAGGTTCAATATTTCTTGTACACACTTTAATTATTATCGAGTCAAGACTAATCGAAATTATGGTTTATTCTTTAGGTGAGACGACTGGGGTTCGTGACGATCCGGCGGAGGATCGGAGTTAGATTTTCTCACTGTGAGTGGACCTTGAATTTTAATAATTTATGTTTTTATGTGGTTTTAATTTCTTTGGCTTAACTTGAATTCATTTTGAGTTTTAAATTTTAAATGTCTATCAAATAATCATTTATATTAACTAAATACACTTAGCTTGGATTTTATAAATTTCACGATCAAGAAATATTTTAGCGTGCTTTCATATATGAATTTATATTAAAAGTACGTACTATGATTTGGAATGGCGTATTTAATTTCTACTAGTTATGGAAAGATCGTTTATATTTCGTATTCTTTGTCTCAATGTTTGTTTATATTTGTTATGGGATATTACAATTTAAGGAAATGTATTTTGATGAGTTTGGTTTTGTTAAGAAGAGTTTTGGAAGAAAAATGTAAGGATTTGAGATTTAGATTATGTGTTTATGAGTTATTGATTTTCAAAGCACCNAAGTTTATAAGTGGGTGAGCTCTAATCACTGGCTTAGTAAAGACATTTCAGCTTAACATGCAAAATTAATTATATGGAATCTCAATGAATCATACAACATGGAGCAGATAATATATATTTAATAATATTATAGATGCATGAATGTTATGCTGCACTTTCTTAATAATCTCTTTAAAAAAATAAATTACAATTCATCTTAACTTCGGTCTCTGCCGAAGGTCCCAATGCGTTTTGGGGAGGTTAGATCGTTTTATCAATCTCTGCTGAAGGGGTTTCACTACCCGCGCACTCTATAAATTTAAATTTAACTCCCAACCCCTTCTCACCACCAAAATCTTCATTTCTCAATGAATCATGTTTCACGTTCAAATAAATGTCACATTAAAATAAATGCACACAATTATATAATAATTAACTAATTCATATTATGTTCAAGTAATTCAAATAATTCATATAAATCACATATTAGCACACATATTGCATTTTTCAACAAACATTAAAAAAAAATCAAATTTTGTTGTTTAAGGTTCCCTAGATCCCGCTACCTCGATAACGAGCTTAATCCGCTGTTAAAAATAGCCTCGTGTTTTCAGGTTGTTTCCGAACCTAATCCCATACAAGAAGATCACAATTAATTACGGAATAAAAATCGCTCTCTCTAATTCTAGTGTGTGTAGTGAAAACACTATGTTAGGTGTCTCGGATCGCAAAACGGAGTCCATCATCGGACTCGGAATCAAAAATGCAGTGGGGAGAGACTTTCTCCGGTCATCGGAGCCACCGCACGCGCCGGTGGTGCGAGTGGTGGTCTGGCGGCACTGTTCATCATCTTCAACCTTTAGCCAGTTTTTTGCTTTTTTTTTTTTTTTTTTTTTCAACTTTGGCTTGCTTTTTACCCTATCAAATCAACTCCAAATTGAGTAAACTTATACTTGTTTTAAAGCTCTACAACTCTAAAAAACACTCAAAATGGATCTTTAAAACTCAAGATATAAGGCCTCAAAGTAGGGTACCCGAGCACTGTGAAAAATTGCAGAAATTTGGCAGATTTTCCAAAATTCAACCAAACTCATTTCTCTTTAATTCCAACCATTCAAAATGGTTCCTAAATCTAATAAATGATAAATTATAACTTAAACTTCAACCAAAATCAAGGAAACACAATCAAATGAAATAAAATTCAAAAACTTTAAAACTGAAAATTTGCTCTCTACACCCCAACCCGAAAATCCTTCATTTCTCCTTCAACTTCTTTGGTCTTTATGCTCCAATAAACAACTCCAACAACTATCTAAACCTCACCAAAACGTACTTCACAACTTAAAATCGAAATCCAAGAAAACATATGTTTTAAAAAAAAAAAAAATTTTTACCTTCTTTCCTTTCCCTTCTTTCTCTGTCTCTCTCTATCTCTCTTTCTCAGGTTCTCTTCTCTTCTTTCTCTCTCTCCTTTTTCCTTTCTTTCTTTCCTTTGGTTTTCTTTTCTCTTGGGTTCTCTTCGTTTTTTCCTACTGGGTTTGTCTTACAAACTCAACTTAAAACAAACACACACACACACACACCACCGCCACACTCACAAGCACACACCACTGCTACCACCTAAAACACACACACACACACACACACTTCACACACAAAACACAGCATCTGCCAGCCACCTCCAAATTAGCCAATTAAACAAAATTTAAAAACATAAAGAAAAAAAAACGAAACAGTGTAGAAGCTACTGTACTTTTACACGTTAATTACATTTTTTTATAATTATAAAAATAATGAAACAAATATAATTAAAATTAATTTTCACAAAATTAGAACCAAGTTATTACAATCTAACCTCCTTAAAAGAAATTTTGTCCTCGAATTTGGCACTTACCGGAAAGTTAAGAAAAAATCTCGGGATACTTCTAACGTACTTCAGCTTCTACTTCCCACGTCATTTCCTCAATATTCTAAGTTCTCCATAGTACCTTGACTAATGGAATTGTCTTTGTACGAAGAACTTGTTCTTTACGATCTAAAATCTGAACAGGTCTAGTCTCAAATGATAATTGTTCGTTCAATTCAAGTTCCCTCCAATCAAGTACATGTGTAGGATTTGCCACATACTTTAGTAACATCGAGACATGGAAAACATTATAAATCCCTGAAAGTTGAGGTGGTAATGCTAACATGTACGCCACTTCTCCAATTCACTCTAAGATTTCAAAAGGACCAATAAACCTTGGAGCTAACTATCCTGACTTTCCAAATCTTTTGACTCCTCTCCGTGGAGAAACCTTTAGAAAAACATGATCACCAGCATAAAACTTTAACGGTCTTCTTTTGCGGTCCGCATAATTCTTTTGTCGACTTTGAGCTGTAAGTAAACGTTGTTTGATGAGCTTTATCTTTTTCGTTGTTTCTTGTACTAACTTAGGTCTAATTAATATTGCATCACCGGCTTCGATCCAACATAAAGGTGATCAACATGGTCGTCCATAAAGTGTTTCAAATGGAGCCATTCCAATACTTGACTGAAAGCTGTTGTTATAAGCAAATTCGGCTAAAGGTAGATGATCTTCCCAACTTCCTTGAAAATCCAAAACACAAGCTCTTAACATGTCCTCCAAAATCTGAATAGTTCTCTCAGATTGTCCATCGGTTTGAGGGTGAAAAGCACTACTAAGAGTCAATTGTGTTCCTAATGCTCGTTGTAAACTTTCCCAAAATTTAGATGTAAACTTTGGATCCCTATCATACATAATTGAAATAGGAATTCTATGCAATCTTATAATTTACTTTACATATAATCTTCCGAGCATTTCTGTAGTGTCAGTCGTTTTCACAAGTAGAAAATGTGCAAATTTAATTAATCTATCAACAATAACCCAAACTGCATCCTTACCGCGTACTATACGAGGTAGTCTCGTTACAAAGTCCATTGTGATGTGATCCCATTTCCATTCAGCTATAGGTAACGGTTGAAGTGGTCCTGCCGGTTTTTGATGTTCTGCCTTGACCTATTGACAAGTGAGACACTGACACAAAAGTTGCTACATCTTTCTTCTTACATTCCCCCAAAATTGACGACGTAGATCTCGATATATTTTCGTACGACCCGGATGAATTGTAAACTATTACAAGGATCTTGATGTAGACTTACCACAACCTTGACTGCAAATTTTGAAGTTTTAGTTCGTGAAATAGACCTTTACTAAGAATTACCTTAACTTGATTCGAAGTTATCAAATATTGAAAAAATCTCAAGAAAGTAGTAACTCTGGATCAAGAATGTGGTAAGGTGCGTGACCATTCTTGGGTTACCACATATTGAAACAACTCTAAAAAATGTTGGAACTTCAAGAATGTGGTAATTAAGTTACCAAATCTTGACCAAGAGTTACCATTTTATGAAGAGAAAATCAAGTTTGTTGTAATTGTGATCAAGCTTGTGGTGGATTACCACATTCTTGATGCAGAGTTACCACTTTCTTGACTGACAGATCAAGAAAGTGGTAACTTGTCTTTTAGGCATTTACGAAGTCACCACATATTGAAATAACTCGGAAGAAAGTGGTAATTCTGGATGAAGAATGTGATAAGTTACCAAATCTTGACAAAGAGTTACCATTTTATGAAGAGAAAATCAAGTTTATTGTAATTGAGATCAAGCTTGTGGTGGATTACCACATTCTTGATGCGGAGTTATCACTTTCTTGACTGACATATCAAGAAAGTGGTAACTTGTGTTTTAGACATTTACGAAGTTACCACATATTGAAACAACTCTCAAGAAAGTGGTAACTCCGAATAAAAAATGTGGTAAGTTACCAAATCTTGATCAAGTGTTACCATTTTATGAAGATGGAATCAAGTTTGTAGTAATTGAGATCAAGCTTGTGGTGGGTTACCACATATTCTTGATGCGTAGTTACCACTTTCTTGACTGATAGATCAAGAAAATGGTAACTTGTGTTTTAGCACTACAAGAATATTGTCAATAGATATCACCCATTTTATATCAGATTTGAATGTGACTGATATTATAAAAATTATAATATCAGATAATTTTTTAACTGATTTCTAAACTTTATTAGATATCACATGGTTTTTTTCAACTGACATATAATATTGTCATTTTTCTAAGAACTTATAAAGACATCAGTATAAATTGTTAACTGATATCTTAAAACAACACTTATAATTTTTTTATCCTAACACTGATATGTAATGTGTTTTATCTGACTTAAATTTTTTTGTCCTACTCCCAAGTCCCAACACTTAGACATATACAGAATATACTAAAAATTAAAAACCTAGGTCGATCTATCTCTCAGCTCACTTCGATCTCGATCTGTCTCTCGATCTCTCGCAAATTCCATCTCGCAAAAACTGTCTCAGCTCATCAGTGTCACACACTCATCGTCGGAGTCGCCGTCGCCGTCGCCACTCCAGGCCCAGACTTCATTGTGAGTTCGTCTGTCTCTCTCACTCTCACTTCTCTGTCACTCTCACTTCTCTGTCTCTCTCTCACCCTCTGACTCTTAGCCTCTCCATTCACAGACGTCAAAGAACAACCTGACCAGTCGCACCCCAGCCTCTCTCTTGCCATCGCCGCCACCGCTTGAAGATCCTTTCGACAGGTGAAGTATGAATTTCTGGGTAAATTAGTTTCTGAATTTTTGGGTAAATTAGTTTGCTCACAAGGGCGTTTTCTGTGTAAATTAGTTTGGGTAAATCAGTTCCTCAGTGATTTCTGCAAGGATCTGACTGGCATCCAGCAAATTCAAGTTCGCTCTTAATTTGGCTTGCCCTTACTCATAGGAAGGACATGCTGTGTAAACTGGTGTTGCATCTATGTATTTTGACCAGTTCAATTAGTATTTTCAACTGTAGTTCCATCTATACTTGGTAGAACATTTCTAGGCCTTAATTTTCAGCTTGGTTGTGATAGTTAATAGTATAACCCTGCTATTGTTGTTTAGTTTACTGTAGTGGGTTGCAAAATTTCTAGAATTTCAAGGTTAATGCCACTTCTGTGCATATCATGTGCTATTGGCGCTGCATGAGTTTGCTAAATATTAGATGATGGACTTTTCTATTTTCATGCCAGTTTGTTTGTTTGTTTTTTTGTTGTTTTTCGGTATTCACTTGCAAACTACAGTTTCTATCTTGGACAAAGGTGGGTCTTGATATATTGATGAGTACTGCGAGCCATGTGGTCCCTATGAAGAAAAATCCTATAGCCAATTAGATGGGATTATGGCTTGGTTGAATAGGTTCTCTTACTGAACAAAGCTATGGACCATCTAATTCATGATAGAGGATGTGTAGTAGTTCCCAATATGGCTGTTTGGTGGATACCATGCACCCTGCTATTAAACAGAGTCTAGGTAGGATTGTGTCCTTGTGCTCTCTGATTGCTGTCTCTGGAGATGTCATCTGTTTCACTATACTGGAACCTTTGTTAGAATCTTGGATCACTCGTTTTTGACCAAATTTTGGTGCCTAGGGTTGGGTTAATGGCCTTTTTTTTTGTACAAGAACTTTTTTTGTGTGTTGGATTTTTATTTAAGTGTATATAGATTTTATCTCCCAACCACCTAAACACAGAGGGCGAGTCTCGACATAACTGTAAGTTTCCTCATTGGGTTCGAAAAGGGAAATAATCTCTCCACAAACAGGGCTATGGCTGTATACATTGGACTCTTTGTAGACTTTGCAATGGTGGGAGTTTCGTTCACCACGCCACAATTGTTTTTAACCAACTAAACAAGAAAAGGTCTCTTTTAATGTAAAAACTTTTTTTTTTCCTGTTGGTTATCTAGCTGATGGAAATTCTAGGACCTCTTGCATTGATTAGTCTTGCCTTTTTCTTTCTTTCTATAGTTAATTTTTAGTTGGATTCCCAGAGTTTTCTGCTCTCAAAGGTTGTATTAACTTGAGCTATTAGTTTATTGTTTATCGTCTTAAGTTTGGTAGAGGAGCTGTGCTTTCAGTGTATAGCAAGATTATTTCTTTGATGGAGACATGTTTATGGAAGGGACATTCTTTTGTCCCTTGCAGTTGGTGCATTTGAATGGTTCCACTGGTGCTTATACCATAAAGTGGATTGGTGATGTCCTATATGAGACTGGAATAGTTCTTGAATGTTCGAGTTCTAGGAAAAAGTTATTTTCCTTTTTAGACCATTCTAACAATTTGTACATACTATGCAACAGATCGATTGTAGTTTTTGTCTAGTTATTGCTATTTTATTGGAAATAAAAGTTTTGGTTTCTGTAAATAACAGAAAAAAAAAAAAAATTTTGACACACTGTTAGTTGATGTATGCTATGCACCATCGGGTACTTATAGATTGTGTAAGCACATCTGATTTTCAGTAGTCAAGGTTGCAGTGGCGACCCTTCAGAAAGAGAATTCTTGTGTCTAAGGAATTTTTCTAATAAATTAATTAATTCACATTGTTGTTAATTGTTAAGATTTTTTGTTGTTAATTGTTAATTCACATGGGTGCTTCTGGTAGTTAATTACTGAATGAGGCTCCTTGTTTGACTTACTCTGTTGTGTTTTAGCAAATTATAAATTGTGCATTTCATTTTTCAGGTTTACTTTGTTTGTATTAGAAGACATAACCAGCAGCCCTTTTTACACATGAGGAATTGCTAACCTAGGTATATTTCTTAATTATTTACTTCGATCACATTCATGCTGCTGTTCAATTTTGGTCTTCTGATTTTAAGCTTGTGCTTGTAAATATGACATAAGAGCTGTCCTAGTATGCATATAAGTTTTTTATTTGAAAAAAATTGGGGGAACAATAAAGTGGCTAGTGTAGATTTCTGTATGGTACACTTGCTGAGTTTTAGGAATAATAGGTTGTCCCTCTAAAGTCTCTTATGAGCTTTTTGTTTTCCATATATAACATATATGTTTTGAATCTTATATGTAAATTGCAGTACATGAATGTTTGTCTCTTAGGGTAAAATTAAAATGTATTAATGAGTATTTGTTTCATAAGAGGCTAGGTGAGAAATTTGCATTTTAATTTGATTGCACATTAATATTGAATTGGCTATTGTCTCTTTATGTGAAGTTAATATCGACAATTAAGGGCAATGGATAAAACCTGGATGCATGCTGATAGGATGACTAAGGAGTATGAGGTGGGAGTTGAGAATTTTTTGGCATTTGCATTAGGGAATGCTACCAATCATAAGTACATTCAGTGTCCTTGTGTGAAATGTGGGAACTTGAATAAGTTTACCATTAAGATAGTAAGGGAGCATCTTTACTTTAATGGTATAGACAAGCGATATAATAATTGGATATGGCATGGTGAGTGTGCTGCCCCTACATTTGTGGAGTCAGAACATGATGTATTTGGGTCTGAAACAGTCAACATGTACGAAGGTGCATTTGATAATTTCAATGAGAATCTGGATGAGTTTATGAAGTTTGTTGAGGAAGGAGAGAGACCCTTATACCCACATTGTCATAATTACACCAAGTTATCTGCCCTAGTCAAGTTGTTCAATTTGAAGGCAAAACATGGTCATTCCGACAATAGCTTTACTGATATGCTGCCCCTACATTTGTGCCATTTTTTTGGATATATCATGCATAGTGTCCAAAGCAACCTGGTGGTGTTGAGTGTGGTTACTATGTGATGCAGTACATGAAGGAAATTATTGAGGATACCAACCTTGATTATGCGACCAAGGTCAGATTTCCAATTAATAAAAAAAATATCTACCCAAGCTAGATTGTATTGCGTTTGTGTTGTTCATGCATTTGGATTAAATACTTAAAAGTATGGTTTGTAATATATGCAATTGAATAATCTGATCTGCCTTTTATCCTTTAAGTGGTTCAATAAACAATGTAGAAACTGCATGCATGCATACCCAAATTTTTGACTAAGTTCAACTTGGAGAAACTGCATCTTTGATGTTTGAGAGAGAGGTATTTGAAATTAATGTGAAAGTTAGAGTGGAGAACCTCTGAGAACCTCTGCTGCTTTGTGTCATATTGTTACTATATATTATTAATTTGAAACAGGGTTGCAACTACAGGGAGAAGGAATATTTGGTGCTTTTCTTATAGTGTGGTCTCTTTTCAAGGATAAGCAATTTTCTTAAAAGCACACATATGCATGAAGCAAGGAAATGGGAGGGTTGTTAGGCAGCAACTCATTTTCTAGTGCTGCTATTGTCCATTCAACTACTCTGACTTGCTTTTATTCTTTATGCATATGCATGTTTAGTTGAAAATTGAGATTAATAAGGCATGCATGTATTCAGTATATAGAACTTATGAGATCAATGAATTTGTGATTAAATTAAAGAATATATGTTCCTTTGATGTTTTCAGTGGTCCAATATGAAGACCAAGCGAAGCGGATACACACAAGATCAAATAGATGAGTTGCGTGTGGAATGGGGAGATTTTCTGAACAATTATCTTTAGACCGACAAGTTAATTGGTAGGTGGTGTGCATTTTGCCTTTTTTGTGGATAGAAGAAAGCTGTCGTGCATGCTCATTTTTTGTAAAGCATGGAAGAAGATTGAAGATTTGGTGCTTTTAATTAGATCATACATGCTGCCATGACTATTTTGTAAAGGATGGCAGAATTGAAGATAGAACTAGCTAGCTAGCTAGACATAGTGCTGATTTGCAGATTAATTAGGCTAGGTGCTGTCATGTTATTTTGTACATGTGGGCAGCGTTTGGTACATTGTTTTGGTTTTGTAAAGGTCTTAACAAGCAGGGTTTAGGCAATATTGCCTTAGTTATTAGGCTGGTGGCATGGTATGTTTAGACCTCTACAAAACAAAAAATATATATATGGTTATCTTGTTGGATATTTGTATTGTTATTGGTGATTATGTACATGTAGGCAGCTTTGAATATTGTTATTGGTGATTATTGAAATATATGGAATGAGAATGCATGGAAGATTTTATGGCTGCACAAATTTATGTACAGGCTCAAATTTATGTATTCATATCATTTTTTAGGTGAAAAAAAACTGATATAGCAAGTTGTATTCCAATTTTCTTTTGTGAAATCGACATACTAAACGATATCAGTTTTAGACTAATAATTGATATTTTATAACGCTTTGATATCAGGTTCTTTCTCAGATCTGATATAAAAACAATATTTAGATATCAGAACCTATTCCATACCTGATATTGATATCAAGATTATATATATCAGATTCTACTATAGACCTAATATTGATACTATAGTTTTATATCATATTCTACCTCAAACCTGATATTGATATCGAGTTATATGTCAGTATTAGTATCCAATACGATATCTATTGACCAATCCTGTTGGTACTTGGATTTTATAGATATCAGAAATAATATCAAATTGGATATCCATTTTGTATTTAGGATATCAGGTTGAAAAAGAAAAATGATATAATAAACAATGTTTACATATCAGTTTAAAACTAATATCTAAAATACCATACATTAGATATCACGACGCGCTATATCAGACGGCTACCCAAATAGATATCAGTCCACGACTGATATCTATCGACATTTTTCTTGTAGTGTAGGCATTTATAAAGTTGCCACATATTGAAACAACTCTCAAGAAAGTGGTAACTCTGAATCATGACTGTGGTAAGTTATCAAATCTTGATCAAGAGTTACCATTTTATGAAAATAGAATCAATTTTGTTGTAAGCGAGATCAAGCTTGTGGTGGGTTACCACTGTCTTGTAGTAATTGGGATCAAGCTTGTAGTGGGTTATCACATTCTTGATGCGTAGCTACCACTTTCTTGATTGATAGATTAAGAAAATAGTAACTTGTGTTTTAGGCATTTATAAAGTTACCACATATTGAAACATCTCTCAAGAAAGTGGTAACTCCGGATCAAGAATGTGGTAAGTTACCAAATCTTGATCAAGAGTTACCATTTTATGAAGATGGAATCAATTTTGTTGTAAGCGGGATCAAGCTTGTGGTGGTTTACCCACATTCTTGATGCGTAGTTACCACTTTCTTGACTGACAGATCAAAAAAGTGGTAACTTGTGTTTTAGGCATTTACGATGTTACCACATATTGAAACAACTTTTAAGAAAGTGATAATTCTAAATCAAGAATGTGGTAAGTTACCAAATCTTGACCAAGAGTTACTATTTTATGAAGAGAGAATCAAGTTTGTTGTAATTGGGATCAAGCTTGTGGTGTGTTACCACATTCTTGATGCATAGTTACGACTTTCTTGACTGACAGATCAAGAGAGTGGTAACTTGTGTTTTAGGCATTTATGAAGTTTCCACATATTGAAGCAACTCTCAAGAAAGTGGTAACTCCAGATCAAGAATGTGGTAAGTTACCAAATCTTGATGAACAGTTATATTTTATGATGATGAAATTAAGGTTGTTGTAATTGGGATCAAACTTGTGGTCGTTGGTTACCACATTCTTGATGTGTAGTTACCACTTTCTTGACTGAAAGATCAAGAAAGTGGTAACTTGTGTTTTAGGCATTTACGAAGTTACCACATATTGAAACAACTCTCAAGAAAGTGGCAACTCCGGATCAAGAATGTGGTAAGTTACCAAATCTTGATCAAGAGTTACCATTTTATGAAGATGAAATTAAGTTTGTTGTAATTGGCAGAAAAACATGGCAAGTTTGGGAAATAAACCAATTTAGATATTACCACAAACTTGATCCTGGGTTACCACATCTTGAATGGACATTCAAGTAAGTGCTAACTCAAGATCAAGAATGTTGTGAGTTACCAAATCTTGAAATGACGTTACTATTTTATGAAGAGAGACTCAAGTTTGTAGTAATTGATTACAATAATCTTCATGCAGACTTACCGCCAACTTGACTGATATATGAAGAATTCGATTGAAACATGGATATTTTTTTTTTTTAGTTTGTTAGTTTTGCAAAATGTAAGTTTTGATTACATGCCAAACCTAATTAGCATATGGTAGCTTATGTTTGTGGATAAATCCATATGGATTCAACGGCCAATCACAGACCAACACGTGGCACATCGGGTCCCATTTTATTTTCTGACTTTTCAACGGTCAACTTGGTCAAACCTAACTTTCCCTGTTACCAAGCCAGCTCAGAACTACAAATATTGTACATTTCAGATCGGCTCTTACCTCCAAGTTTCCCTGATCCGATCCGAACCAATATCAAGATCCATCAAGAACTCGAGAAATAATCTCTCTCCAGGTATCTTTGGTTTGACTCGGATCAGGAGATCATCTATTCACCAATTATAGCTAGTTTACACTTAAAAGGATCACTACATCATTACCTGACCGGTTCAGACCAGCTCTTCCACGGTTGATCCGATCACTTGTAGGCTTCACATCAACATGTGAAGAGACGTTTGTTCGGCTCGGCTCGGCTCGGCTTAGATTCCCATCCTCATTCTAGAAGATCAAGTAGTGGAGATGAACCGCCATACTCAAGTGCATTTTACATGACCTTCTGACAGACTTGACATTCCAGCTTAAAACTATGACTATTAGGGCATCCCACTTGATCAAGCCAAGCTTGCATTCAATGCAGCATTGAATGCAAAGGCACTTGCTAGATGTGCATGCTACTGTTCCTAACTGGAGACGTGACATCTCCTCATCCATTCATCCACATGCTGGTAACCTAGCACTTACCTCTTTGTTTGCCTATATAAACCTATTTATATGCACAAAGGAAGGGTTCACAAAATCCTTAAAAATCACACACAAGCAGTTAACAATAACCCAGAAAATCTTACATTGTTCTTCCATATTCTCCCAAGTTCATTGCTTGTTCTTTCTTTGTTCTTGCCCAAACACCATCATATACACTTCATGGACTTCATTATTGGAGTGCATTTGGCTGGTACCACACCGGTCCTATCTCCTTTGATCTTTTGTTCATGCAGGAAGATTTCTTCAACATCAGCCAGCAATCCAACAAAACTTGATCATCTCAAGTCACCATCCTAATCATCATCCAACAAGGCTTCTTATCGGCCAGATCATCCATTTAAGTTGTTGCATCTCTCTTACGAATTTTTGTATCAACAGATTGGCGCTGTCTATGGGAAGAACATCAACAACCTTTGTGTTCATCACCTTGATCACTAAGTTCTTCATTCTCCCTATAACCTTTACTCATCTTCTCCAACAATGTTAGTATATTTCCTGATCGTAGCTCTTCTTCCAATCAATCAGAAGAGGGTCCGCGGCTATCCATGAATCCCAACATACCCGCTAGAGAAAGAATCAATACAATTGGACAAGCTGGGACCAGCGAAGATCCGGCCAAGATTAGAGCTACGAACAGACTCTTGAGAAGGGTGAACCAAGAACACTTGACTGCTGAGAATGAACTTCTCAGGCAGAATGATGAACTTCTGACCAAACAAGCAAAATAGGCTGCTGAAATGCAGCGTCTCCGAGCTCAGCAAGAGATGAGTGTTCGAACCAGTAATCATACGAGGATGACCCTAGCTGATACCGAGGTTCGTTCTTCAGTTCACCCCTCTCAGGTCACCTAGGCCGACATCGACAACCACCCTTGTTGGCAAAACAAAGATTGCGCATTCCCACCTTTGTCGGCAGAACATATACTGATTCTCCTATAAGCTACCATGATGATTCGAGCGAAGGGCCAAGGTCGCCGATCAGAGTCAGGCTTGGAACTCCAATACAGACTAGACTAACCAAACAGAGAATTTCAACTAGGAGTAGACTTGGTCCATAGCCAAATGTGGCCCGGGAAGAAAAGCCCGAACATTCATCTTCCAGAACTTAGATTGGCAAACGATCTACACGGGATCGACTCGGCCCCACCATGGTCATGTCGATCCGTCAAACGGCAAGCGACAGGATCACCCATCCATAAGCGAGCCAATGTCTCGGTGACCGAGCTGAGGGTTCGACATAGACTGTGCCAGTTCAAACCACTCCAAACGTGGAGAAATTGGTCCGAGATTTGGTTTAATCATGGACACGTCACGGACGACTGCTACTCTCTTCGTGACGTAGTAGAGACTCCGGCCCGGGCTGGCAAGATCAATCAATTCTTGACTGGAGGTCTGAAGATACCAAAGGCCACTCTGAAGAGACTCATCAACACCATTGATACCCGAAACGCCAACAACGATTCAATTAGTGGAGGACAAACTTTTGTTGGGAGTTCTAATCTAGCCTAGAAGGGATATGTCAGACAGGCCGCCAATGCCCATGAATCTCTCTCAATTCAAGCTGGTAAGCCTAGCACTGGTGAGCCTAGCACATCCAAAAGACAATGGAAGGATTGCGCTCCGATTGTCTTTGAGCCTAATGAGTATAGCGAGGTCATATCCCACACTATGATCCTGTCGTCATAGTTTCTGAGGTGGCAGGAACCATTGTTGCTCCTACCTTCGTCGATGATGGAAGCTCAGTCAATGTCCTCTACTATTCTGCATTTGAGTAGATAGGGATCAACAAAGATAAGCTAGAGACTGACACTCTAGCTCTGATCAGATTTGGGGAAGAGGTGGTCAGACCTCTGTGACACATATACCTTTCCCTCTCACTCGGGAGAGGACCGATCAAACAGACTTGCATGACGTACTTCATCATCATCAAGCGATCGTCAGCCTACAACATCATTTTGGGAAGGTTAGCTTGGTTCGATCTGGATTGCATTGTTTATTATGCCAATCTACTCATTAAATGCCCCATGGGCGATGAGTGTGTGGTCATCTAGGGAGATCAATGCTCAGCTCGGTCAAGCTATGCTACATCTATAGGACAGAAGGGTCAGCTGCTAGACTCCCAAAAACTTGACTCTATAGCAGACGCTGGGAGATGCCTAAGGGCTGAAACCTTTTACTTCGATGCCAATCCGAACTCACCTTACCGGCCCCTTCCAGTCGAAAATTTGGAAGAAGTCCCAATCTTAGAGGACAAGCCGGATCGGCTCATCCGAGTGGGGACTCAACTCACCCAAGCTCAACGACTAGCCATACTCACTTTCCTTTGCGCAAATGCAGAGGTGTTCGCCTAGTCTTACGATGACATGGCATCGTAACTCGTCCGACGTGATCACCCACAGGCTGAACATCGATCTAGGATGCAAACGGATTCGCCAAAAGAGTACAATATGCTGCCATGGCTAAAGAAGTGACCAAGTTATAGAAAAATGGGTTCATTCGGGAGGTGAACTGCCCAAACTGGTTCACCAACATAGTCATGGTGAAGAAGAATAATGGGAAGTGGACGATGTGCATGGACTTCACCAATCTGAATAAAGCATGTCATAAGGACAGCTTCCCCTTTCTAAGACTAGATCAGCTAGTTAATGCCATGGCAGGGCATAAACTCTTCAGCTTCATGGATGCTTATTTCGGATACAACCAGATCCGCATGCACAAACTCGATCAAGAAGACACATCTTTCACAACCGATCGAGGCATGTACTGCTACAAGGTCTTGCCCTTCGAGCTCAAAAATATTGAAGCAATCTATCAAAGGCTGGTCAATCACATGTTCAGATCTTCTATAGGCAAATTCGGCGAGGTCTATATAGATGATATGCTAGTCAAGAGCATTAAGGTTGACTATCACGTGAAGGTCCTCTCAGACATATTCAGAGTTCTAAAAGAGTACCAAATGCGGCTCAACCCAGCAAAGTGTGTCCTTAGAGTTTGTTCAAGCAAATTCCTTGGATATATGGTCAGTCAGAGGGGGATCGAGGCTAACCCAGAGAAGATCCAAGCCTTGATCGACATGAAATCCTTGAGAATTTGCAAGGAGATACCTAACTGGAAGAGTTGCCGCTTTGAACTAGTTCATATAAAAAACGACTGACCAATGCCTCCCCTTCTTTAAATCCTTGAAAGGGCGGAGAAGAGCATGGAATGGACACCCCCGTGTGAGCAAGCCTTTCAAGATTTGAAGAAGCACATGGGAGAGCCTGCCATATTATCCAAACCTGAGGAGGAAGAAGAACTCTTTCTTTACCACTTAGTCCCTGACTCAGCCCTCAGCTTAATCCTTGTTAGAGAAGTCGGCGGAATCCAACATTCGGCCTTCTATACGATCCGAGCACTTCTCGATGCTGAGACCAGATATCCCAAGTTCAAGAAAATGTCTCGTGCCTTGGTTAGTTCGGCTCGGAAGTTAAGATCATACTTACAAGCTCATTTAATCGTGGTCCTGACTGATCAACCACTTAGGCAAAATCCAAAAAAACTCATTTCTAAATAAAACCCAAAAATTTTCAAATCCCAAAGTGCGAAATCCGAAAACCATTACTTTGAAATGTAGACGAAGTGTATATTGATTACAGACGACAGAAAAGACGACGGAGAAGACAACGACTACCTTTAAGTGGACGATGGCGAAGGACGGTGTGCAAAGAGGAGAGAGTTCCCTTGCGTCTCTGTTAGACTAGTTTGAAATTCAATGAAAGTGTATGTTGATTGTAGACGACGGAAAAGACGACGACCTCTGCGAAGTGGACAACGACAAAGGAGGGCGCGTGAAGAGGAGAGAGTTACTTTGGTCTCTATTAGACTGGTTTGAATTCAATGAAATTCAAAGAGAAGGGAGAGAGAGGTAGCTTATACCCAAGTAAGAATGCAACCGGTTGCTCATGCTCACATGTGATGTGAGACCTTGAAAATTTTTTGTATTTTATTTCCTGAGTTATTTATTTTTCTGAGGTTACTTTGAATTTCTTATTGGAAGTGTTATGATTTTTGGGTAAATCCTAGATATCCAAATTTGGTTTTGAGTCCATAAGAAATTAGCATTCGTCGCTACGAGTACGTAGCATTTTTCAGGACATTTTTCGGAGCCCGGATATATTTTTGGTGATTTGTTGAAATTGGAAGAGTGTTGAAAAAAAAATTGGGAAATGAAAGGTGGATAAGGTGGATTAATCATGGTGTTTTATTTTTGGATTACTCTAGTTGGACTTGTGTTGGGCTGGAAGTATGTAGAAATTTATGAAAAAGTGTGATATTTATTTTAAGAGATATGCATCACTTTGGCCATGCATGTGTATTATTTAGAATGAATTGATTCATTTGTTGGCTGGACACATGATACTAAGAAGAGACTAGAAGAAGTGCAAGTGGGTATTTTGAGTTGATTAGTATTGTTTTGGTGAAAGTGAAACCGAATGGGAGGTGTTTGATTAATTAAATAAGTGGTTTGACTTTTGGCTGGAGTATTTATGCGTGAGAAAAAGAGTAGGAGTTTAAAGAATGTTTGAGAAAAGTGAAGAAAAGGGTGAAAGCTTGTAGAAGCTGTTGATGCAAATTTCCGTAAGAGAGATGCAACAACTTAGGGATGATGATCTGGTTGATCAGAAGCCCTGCTGGATGATGAAGTGCATGTTGACTCGAGATCTTCCTGCACGAACACAAAATCAAAAGAGATGGACCGGTGTGGTACCAGCCAAATACGCTCCGATGATGAAGTTAGTGATGTATATTTGGAGGTGTTTGTGTTAAGAACAAGGAAGAACAGGTGATGAACTTGGGAGAATAACGAAGAACAAGGTAAGATCTCCTGGGCTTATTCTCAGCAAGTGGGGGGTATTCTGATAGGCTTTTTGTGAGTGAAGTTGTCTATTCGATCCTTCTTTTTGTGCACATAAGTCAGCTTATATAGGCAAAGGAAATGGTGAAGGGTAAGTTACCTACATGAGAGTGAATGGTTGAGAGGAGGCCACGCGTTCGGCCATGAATAGTAACATGCACAACTACCCACCTCCTTTACATTCAATGCTGCATTGAATGCAAGGATAGAAGATCAAGTGGGATGCCCTAATAATCATGACTGTGAGCTGAGAGGTCTCATCTATCAGAGAGCCATGTCAGAGATATTTGACTGAGGCGGTTCGTCTTGACTCTAATCTTCTAGAATGGCGGTGGGATCCGAGCCGAACCGATCATAGATATCATATACGCGGGTATAAAATATAACTACGTTCGGATCGGGCATGGATGGATTAGTTCAGACTAGCCCGATCTACGACATGACAGTCATCACCCGACGATAATCTGTGTCAGAGAAGATGATCACCAAGGGTCAAGCCGAACCGAGCTGGGATAGCTAAGAAAAGATGAACACTCAATTCTTAGGGGATCCTCAGATCGGGTCAGATCGGATACGCAGATCCACCGAGATGAGCTGATCCGAACTGGCAATGAAAATGTGCCGAGCTGGCATGGTGACGTGGAGGTCCAGGTTTGGCCGTTGAAAAGTCAAAGCCTGAGGTTAGATCTGACCTGCCACGTGTCGATCCATGATTGGTTATCAAATTCATGTGGGTTTATCCACAACCGTTGAAAAGTCAAAACCATTGTCCTGGTGCACCTACACATTGGTTATATATGTACCACCGTTGTATATACAACCTTTAAAATCAATAATTTGGAGGATACCGTTGTTGAGTGTTAATTTAAACATCGGTTTATAGTTAAGAACCGATGTGTAGAGATATGTTAAACAACAGTTACCTTAAGTAAAACATTGGTTTTACAACTATTTTAGATAGAAACACGAGGTGAAATAGTCATTAAAACAACGGTGTATTGTTAATAAGCGTTGTGTAAGCTATTGGAAAATAAGTGTATTGTCATGTCTATAGGTTTTTCAAACTACGGTATTTATATTAAACTGTTGTATTAATGCATTAAGAAAATTGAATATTAACCATATAACCGTTGTATATACTTATTTGGTACATCGATTTTGGGTTAGAAACTATTGTATGAAGGCACTTAGCACAATGGCTTTTTGAGATTTGTGTGGTATGCTTAAGAATTAGACAATGGTTTATGATATTGAACCATTGTAAGTCAAGGGCACAGACCACGCTTTTGATCGAAAAACTGTTGTATAAGGTGCTTGTTTACATCTGTTTTTAGAAACTCCCAATTGTCTTTGACCACAATGCAATTATGAACAAACAATGCACAATCTGATTGATGAGATAGGTTGTTTTGGTACAATCATTAATTGTTCCAAATTGATTCCCTTCATAATTAACATTTCTCATAAATTATACATTTACAAAATACCAATTCACAATAACAAAGGATTAGAATTTCTAAAGTACCAAATAATATAAGATATTTGAAGGTAGTAAATGTATATATGTACCTTGCTCCCTTAGCCCAATTTCATTCACAAAACCAGTCACATATGCCATAAACAAAAACCCTCCATATATATCTTTCCAAAAAACTAGGCAACAATCTAATTAATCAACCTAATTGTTGCCATATATATATATCAAAAGTATTATCCAGCAGCTAGTCTATCAATCATCCCAAGCTAATCTAGCAAAGTAATCAATATATCATATATACCCCAAGCTAATCTAGCTAAACATATGGCCTACGTCAAAAAGGTGTCATACAAAAATCCAACCAGAAATGTCTACATAAACTGGCCCACGAAGTTTGCCCATTCAGCCCGGACTTTATCGATATCCTCTTGGGTATAAGTGTTGTCCTGCCTTCGTTCCCACTGAAACAAGGCAAAGATGGAGTAATTAAAAATAAAATTCAACCAAAAATGAAAACAGTCCAACAGAAAGAAAAAAATAAAGAACATGCCCCTAAGTAGGTGTATTGAAAAACATAGGCATGCAAGAGAAGAATATGCCCCTGTCAGGTTTCAACATCCAGTAGCAAGCATATATATATATATATAGTTAGCATCCACAAGATAAAATAGGGGCCTATATCCAGAATCAGGCTCCAATATATTAACACAAGTGATCATCAAACAGGGCCAATATAACTTGTCCACTTCCACAATTTTTAAAGAATCAACGAAGTATTCCCAATCTGCACCCAAAACAGACTCCCCCACCTATTTTGTTTCCTTTTATTCCTTTACTACATTTCCAATCTTTCAGCCACAAAACAAATTAAAGCATTATAAATTGCAACAATACATTAACTTCTTTCTCGAGATTTGAATACCCATATATAAATGCCCAGCAAGGCCTAAACAATTTATAAGTCATTTTGACATGATATTATATAGCTCCTAAGAGTACCAAGAGTTCAAAATGTCCAAGTAAAAGACAATTATCATATCACTGCTCATACCAAAAACATGACCAACATAATGTCAAGTTGGCTGATTAATTCATACCTTATTCACAAAAGCTAAGCCCTCATCTTCAATTATTTCCTTCATAAAGCGCATAACAAAATAACCACACTCCTTGTCACTTGGTTGTTGAGGAATGCCCTAAATACAAATAAACATTAATTAGAATGAGCACATATACAGTTCATTTAGCAATCTGTTATTTGATGTTTAAAGCAAACAAGCCAACCTATCGCCATATTTTTCCAAATTATTGTTTTACGCCCTTGCCTATTCACTTGAGCATTGAATATTTTTATCCCGCTGTGGCATGATCGAAAAACCAAATGATTTTGACACTTTATGAGATATGTAAATGAAATTATAAACTGATGAGAAAAAAATTACAGCCTTACTTGTCTACAACAGTTTTCCATTCATCACCGATCAGACGCCTTCTCATTGGGTCCATAAAATAGACAATGTCCTTGTCCGAATTGATAACCGTCAACATCCAATGATTTCTACGCATTTAAAATTATCTTTAAATACACTACATGGCTGAAAATGTGTATTTACATTGACAATCAAAGATATTTTAACATTGAATAACTTACCGGAAATTGTAAGGGACTAAAAAAATCTTATCGTTAGAAGACGTGGCGAACCTATCTGCCAAGTGCCGTGTTCTTTCCGTTACAGTTCCACACCCTATTGCACCAGTAAGAGCAGGGTCTACGAAACCAACCATGTTTACCATCTTTGATCTCTTCACCACATTGTACAAGTACCTAAAAAATATTTAGCAAGTCAAATAGCTAGCATGATTCAATAATCTCATCTTTTTTGCTGGATATTAATATGTAAAAATCCCTTATTCATTTTTTTTACCTCATGTAAACCACAATGCAGTTGGCTGATATTTCAACCATGCCACCAAATTGGGTAATATCTTCGTACAATATGTAGGTTCTACGAGCTGCCCTAAAAACGTCCGCCTCTATTTCAAAGTTGATTGTTAATCCCTCATTCATTACATTTTGTGCATACATGCACAACAACTTCAGTGGCGTAGGCATTGTTTGCAGGTTCAACACAATCCCCTTCATCCTATGTTGCTTCTCACCTTTCACTTTCTTCAACATAATCTTGTCAAGTGAGCACACATCCAAAGCACATATAACATTATAAAAATTAATTGTAGGGCTGGGTTTCAATTCATTCAAACCTCAATGGAGTACTTATAATCATCAAAAATCAATATGTTGTATTATTAGACTACATAATTTGTACATGCAACAGTTGCCAGCTTTCCGAGGTGTGTCGTCTATGAGTCAAATTATAAAAGAGTGTCTATGAGTCATATTCATGGTTACTTAATGAGAAAAATTAAGGCTAGCTAGCTTTGTAGTTAGGCAAGGGAGGAAATGATCTGATGAATACAATGCATATTGCAGAGAGGGGTAATGGCCAAGTATTATTATAAATTTATAATTTAGATTCAAACAAGGTTTATAGTCAAATTATTGTATGTTAATTCAGAGGATTGAGCCACTTAGTTTACAGTCATACTAGCTATATAGTATGTATGATTATATGATGGTGAACTCCAATGAATATATGTTATAGTGGTTTATTATATATGTGAACAAGCTAGCTAGTGGTTTCTCGTGCACTGCCATCTCACAACAAATATAGTATTAATTAGCTCACATACAGATTAATGTAGGGAAAATACTTTGGGTTAAGTTGGGATGAAATATATACCTTCAAAACAATTTTCTTGTCTTGCCCAGATTCCAGGTGGACACAATCATCATCCACATCGATCATCTGCGTGTCTTTCTTGTCCACCTGTTGTTCAGCATTCTTCTTCTTTATTTCCTTCTCCACATTTTCTTCAATATTCTCCTCAACTTGGTTCAGAATAAGAGTCTTCTTGACTGCATTGGTGCTTGCTTTATCAGAGCCATATCCAACAGTATGAGGAGTTGATTGAGTACCAGGAGTAGGGGCTAATATCTCAGGGGTTGGTCCCTCAGCCTTGGAATTCTTCCCTTCCTCTATTTCATGAATTTTCTCCATCCAATATTTTTGTTCCTCAACTATTCTCTTCTCTCGCTCCTCTTCCATGATCTGTTTGACACTATCTCTGATTGTGTCTTTTATACTCTTTCTTGGAGGGAGTTTAAAGTAAGAACTTGGCTTTACATAACGAGTGCTCAGGGGTCCCTAATGCCATTGTTAGCACATCAGTGGTACCGGAAATAGATAATGTGCCATCAGCTACTTGTTTCTTCAAATCCTCCTGAAACAATATATGTCTTATAAATAAACAAGGACAAATAAAGTTGATTTCAAATTTAAAAGAAGTCAACATTGTCAAATCCAACATTGGCAGGATTATAATCAATACAATATCAGTAGCTTACTTACAATTCTGGTAGCAGTCTCCGCTACCTTTGCATTTGGGATTTTCCCACTTTTATCTTCGTGTGCTTTAATCCAAAGGGTTGCCTGATCAAACTCCGCATCAGGCATTATTTTCATCTTTAAAACAGGCAAATGATTAACATCTTAATATATATTCAACCAAGGCAGTTAAAATTCACACTAACCAGTTCATCCTCCAAACCAGCATACCCTTTACGCGATAGTCTATGATGATACTCATGCTTAGATTTCCTATCCACCTGTTCGTTGTGAAGTTGCTGCAAAATAGAATATTTCCACACAGTGAGGGCTCTATTTAGAAGTTTAAAAAGAACAATTGTACAAAAATAAAACAAAAGAAAAAGCTGACATGCAGACCAGGCCAAGGATCACTTGCATGGTCATCCCAATTCAAAATCCTGGCAGCTCACTTGCATGCAATTCATGAGTTGAATTCAGCCACACAATTGCAACATTACTTATTAATTGACAAAGTATAGTATATATATTAATAACAGAATATATAGTTATGTATGCCTGAATGCTAATATGATGTACAGTATATTAATAACATTACTTATCAATTCAGCCATAATGGTAATATTTGAACCAAGTCAAGGATGAGGATGTAATGGTGATTGCTCTTCTTGAGGTGACAATAAGATTAAGAAAATTATGTTTTTTAATTTGTTTTTTTTTTTTTTTCTTTCGTGAAGCATTACTGCCCAACCAGAAAAGAAATGGAGGGGCTACAAGAATTCAATATAACCAAGAAAAAATAGGCATAATTTCTGTAAAGTAGGAAATTTATGTACAAATTAATATCTTACCTCCCACTGAACCAAAATCCTAGAGTTCACAAAGACCTTCCAATCTGCCTTCTCAATAAATTCCTACTTTTTAGGAGGGTCAATTAATAAATCAGGTTAGTCTTTGGGGAGTACATATTTAGTAGTCAGTCTAGACTTGAATTCCCTCCACTTAGATGATGCAGATGCTAACACCATCTTCCTACATTGAGCAGGTAGCACAAAAGCCATCTACTTGCATAGAGAAACACACGTTACACAATTTACATCTTAATAAAACTGTAATTTTATAATGTTTTAGTATGATGATGTACTAGTCATATAAATTTGGGACAAATGTTGCTTACCTCTACATTTTCCCAAATTTTGTCCTTTACATGAACATCCACTTTCTTCCAAGTGTCTATGATAATTGGGACCTTTGTACGTGCTAAAGTCCCAATGTAAGACTGCATCTCGGTCGCTGCCTTCCCATGTGGCTACCCTTTTGGATTGAACTCCACCACCTTTTTGACTTTCATTATTTTTCGCTTTATAATGCGAGGCATTGTAACCATCCCCCTCTTATTCTTTCCATTAACTGAGCTCTCGGTGGTAGCAGTGTCCTTTGTCACCTTCGATTAAGATGAAGTGGGCTCAGCTGCGTTTGATTTGGAGGTCTTCTTCTTGGAGGAAGCCACTGCCTTTGCACCCATTGAAGTGGGCTCAGCTGATTTTGATTACTGTAAAAAAAAAAATGATTGAAACCTATAGAATTTACTACTAAAGATTTAATTTTCAGTACCAAGTAAAAACTCATGAAAGGCAGTGTCATAGAGATATGCTACAGATTCTTCCAATTAGATTAATAGAACTAACCCTTACTTATCTGTAGTTTCTGCTAAATTTTGCCTTGGGTTTTTCTTGAGGAACCTTTACTTATCCTATCTTGCAAAGAATGCAGTAAAGCACCTGCAGAACAATACCAATCATGGATTAAAAGCTTTATATAATCAGATACATGGATTAAAAGCTTTATATAACCAGAAAAAACACTTAACCAGAAATCACACATTAAAAATAAGCACACAGTCATGGCCCAAGCAAAACAAAAAAACCAGTTACCTTAGATAAATACCCTTTTGATACTATTGATCAATCCATATACCCTCACCATCAGGTCTAATGCAGTTTGTAGGATTTTCACTAACAATGTCATCAAATGTCTCAATGAATGGAAGACCTCTGGTAAAAGGTTCATGATCCACTATAATATCCCCTAACTCATCATCATAATCGCAATCATTGTAATTTCTATCTTGGGTTGATAGAACAACAGACCATGCAGCATCTGCAGGGTCTTCCACGTAAAAGACTTGTTTGACTTGGCTAGCCAAAACAAATTGATCATGCTTGAAACCTATCCTACTAAGATTGACCAAAGTAAAGCCTAGATCATCTATTTTAATTCCATTTGTATTCTCAACCCAATCACACTTAAAGATAGAAATTCTAAACTTGAAGTAGTCAAGTTCTCATATTTCTTGAATCACCCCATAGAAACACATATCTGTGATTATGGGGTTTTTATCTTTCGCACTAGAAATTTGCATTGTATCACCATCCCAACACACGCAACTGTTTTGAACAGCCCGAACTGCATCACGAGTCTTAGTATTAAAATAAACCCCATTAATGGAATAACCATTAAATTTCGAGACTTCCATGCATGGCCCATCAGCTAGCCAACTAAGCGTGTCTGGTATGTCATTAGTTTCACAATTGAGGTCAGATTTAACATGCAAGGATAAACACTCATTTGCCAACTAGCTGCAGGCAAATGGGTTCTTTTTTCAGTATGTACCCCCATGTCCAGGAGATCTAAACGAGCTGCAAGCCCATCTTTTGTTTTGGTAGGAGTGTTCAACAATGTACCGATCATACTATCGCATACATTTTTCTCAATGTGCATAACATCGAGAATATGCTGAACATGAAGAGATTTCCAATATTCGAGTTCAAAAAAGATTGACTTCTTTTTCCAACACGCTCTTGTATCACCCTCCACCCGGTTACGGGGCCACTTTTTCTTCCCAAAAGGCAAGACATTAAGGCTTTCCACCTATTCCAATACTTCCTCCCCACTTAATGGCACAGGAGGTGGAGAAAATTCTTGACAATTATTAAATGCAGCCTTTTGCTTTCGATAAGGATGATGTCGTGGTAAAAATCTTCGATGGCCTATGTATGAGCATTTATTACGATGAACCAACCTGTGGGGTTTTGTGTCTTCTCCACATACTGGACATGCATTATATCCTTTTACCACAAATTAATAGACTCATCATCATGAACTTTCTTTTCATACACAACCATGGTGGAAGGTTATAAGTGACAAGTAGAACAGACCAGCAACTGTATCTACTACTTAAAGAGCTATGGGGATTGAAACCATCAGCTGCAAGTGCGAGTCTAAGGTTTCTAGGATCTTCAGCAAATTCAGGCCACTTATAGTCCACTAACTTCCAAGACGGGGAATCTGCAGGATGCCGCATCTTACAATCATTCACTCTTTCATGAACATGCCGGCTAAGTCAAACTCTCAGATGTTTTACTAGACTGAAACATCCTTTTAAACCTTGAGATAATGGGAAAGTACCACAACACCTTTGCGGACACTCCCTCCTTAACAGTTGAATCCTTACTTAACTTCCACCTTGACACAGTACAGTTGGGGCAATTAATCTCATCAGCATACTCATTCCTATACAAAATGCAGTCATTAGGGCATGCATGTATTTTCTCATAGTCCATCCCTAATGCACATAAAGTCTTCTTGAAGGAACTGGGTGACGCCCAGTTCGAGGGGTACAAAGAGCTCGTGGAGGTGATCCGAGCGAAGAGGCTGGACTAGGACCTGTCCTTGTTAGTCGAGTTAGAAGGCGAGGAGGACACCCAGGAAAGTCAGCAAGAAGAGCCCCCCCCCCCCCAATTGCCAAGCTGAAACCGAGGCGGTCGCGTCCGCGGCTGAGCCGACCCAGGAGCGTCCTCCGATCCCCGCGGACAAGATGCCCGAGATCCTTCCGGTCCCCGAAACTGATCCCAATCCGGAGATGCAGATCGGAGGCGTCGAGGTGGTGCAGCTCGGAGAAGAGATCTGCCGGGCCGACCTTGGAGGGGCCAGCTAAGAGATCTGCTTAATGTATGTTATTTATGTATTTTTGGTTTTTTATTCCCGAGCCGATGTGTGGCTCGGGGTTTGATATGTCCTTGAACAATTTGTTTTTGAATCGTTTGTTATTAATTTATTTTCAGTATTTTCTTCTGTTCCAAGTTGTTTGTCAGTTCAGCTCAGAAATGAAACTAAAACCACGACAAGTTACACATGGATAAAAAAATGATGAAAAATAAAAGTTATGATAAAAGCAAAATGAATGTGACAAGGTATTTTGAGATCGGCTCGACTTGTCGATTATAAGGAAATAAAATGTAATGATAATTTACAACTTGTTTTCAGACCAGTCTGATAAGCATGATGAAAATAAGCAGAAATTATAAGTCCCTAATGATCTCAGATGGGTTTGATATATTCATTGAGATACTAGGAATTTTGTTTTTGAGAAAAATATTCAAACTTACTCTCAGGTCGGCTCGGCATGCACGATAAGAGTTTGAGTTTGAGGGTATATTTTTCTTTTAGAAATTTTTTGTAGAACGTTAGGACTGTAGTAAGTCACTTCGGCTCGGACAAGGGTTTTTATAAACCTGATAAGTCTGTACTATGTCGAGCATCGGGCCGAATATGACACGCCAGCTCGGCACAGGAGTTTATAGACCTGATGAGTTTGTACTATGTCGAGCATCGGGTCGAATATGGCACGCCAGCTCGGCACAGGAGTTTATAGACTTGATGAGTCTGTACTATGTCGAGCATTGGGCCGAATATGGCACGCCAGCTCGGCACATGAGTTTATAGTGTTGTGTTTTTTGTCTCGTCAGAAATTTCTGGAGGAAGCTACAGGTCTGGCCGAGAGCAGTAGGGAGACTGGGCAGTGGAGTAGTTTGGTGTTTTCCAAGTGGGGTACGATTTTGGAAGACAAATAGGACTTGGGAAGGAGTTCTAAAGGATTTTCCTTATGTATAAGGGAATAGAATTAGCTAATAAGTAGATTACCTAATTCTATTAGGATTAGGAATCCATATTGTAATTGGTAAGTCTATGCTCTATAAACAGGCTGCTGCAAGTCTCATAGAAAAATAAGTATAGCTAGAGACTTCTAGGGAAGAAAACTCAAAGGGAGACTCGGGTTAGAGACTCAAGGGTGAGTGACTTCAAGGGAGGGGTTTTTCAAGAGGGAAAAACACAAGAGAGCTATTTGTGCAAGAGAGAAGAGAGTGGCTGCGAGTTGGGTAGTCTAGGGTTTCAATAAGTTTTGTACTCTTATTTCTATACATAGTGCAGCTGTGATTCTCTAAGGATCACACGGGGACGTAGGCAAAGTTCGCCGAACCTCGATAACAAATCTTGGTGTTCTTTGTGTTTACTTTTGCTGCCATATTGTGTGTTGTTTGCTATATCTGTTTTAACTCTAGAATACATCAAGGACAAGATCACAGGGGGTGTTAATTCACTACAATTGGTATCAGAGCCAGGTTGGCTAGAAGGTTTCTGCGATGTCTAGAGGAGGTCGAAGCATGGACTTAGGGGATTTAAGGCCTGCTTTGAAGCCATATGATGGCAAGGATGATTTTACAGATTGGCAACGGATGATGAAGAACGTGCTGGTGCAGCAAGATCTGGATGATGCACTTCTTGGTGAAAAGCCGACAACCACGTCAGAAGGAACATGGAACATGGAACAAGGTTCTCAAGAAGGCCAAGAGTTCAATAGAGATCCACCTCATAAGATCCGTGAGGTTTCACATCACAGAGGCGATGACAGCAAAAGAAGCATGGGACAAGTTAGAGAGTGTTTATATGGGCAAGACGGTGTCCAATAAACTCTTCTTGAAGGATGAACTCTTCGAACTTTGACTAGAAGAAGGTGGAGATGTAGCGGATCATGTATGCAAATTTCAGAATTGCATAGCTAATCTCGACAAGGTCGAAGAAGTTTACAAGGATGATGATAAGGCTGTCATCTTGCTGAGATCTCTGCCATCTTCTTTCAAGCACTTCCGAACAACTTTGAATGTTTGGAAAGGAGACTCTAAAGCTTGATGACGTGGTGCAAGCGCTTTAGTCATATGCAAAGTTAGATGATTTGACCGAAGGCACTTAGTCATCACAAGGCCTTTATGCTAAGGGCAAGGAGAAGAGTCGAGGGAAGGAAAGGAGGGGCAGATCTAGCAAAAAGGGGAAGTCCAATGATTCCGATGAAGAAGGTGGTTGCTTCGAGTGTGGTTCATTAGACCACTGGAAAAGGGATTGCCAGATATGGCTGGAGAAGAAGAAGAAAAGGGTTGAAAACTCAAGTAACGTCGTAGTCGACGATGGGGAGCTTTTGGTGGTATCTTCTGGTAATTCTACTCCACATGCTTGGTATTTGGACTCCGGATGTAGTTTTCATATGTGTGCAAACAAGGAGTGGTTTCATACATATGAGGAATCTAGTGAGGGCAAAGTAACCCTGTATGATCGTCTTGTAGGCAAGGGCTCTTCCACCAAAGTGGTTCCCGCATATCCCCAGGTGGATTTCCTTCAGCACATCCTCACCTTCTTGAGGTGTGACGCACCGTAAGTAGGGTAGGGAGAAGCTCCTTTTGTAGAGCTGACTATCGATGATGCTGAACCGAGCTGATCTGGATTTGATGAGACGTGCCTTGTCCCTTTCCAGGGGGAGAATCCCGGAGATCAAGTAGTCCAGTTCGGTTCGGCGTCGGTCTGCATGACGGCGGCCTCTTCTTCGGAGGTGTTAGGTCTGTCCAAGATTTCGACTAGGACATTCCTGGCCGATTCGGTATCTGTGGCAGAGGCTAGACGCGCTAGTGCATCGACTCTGCAATTTTCTGCCCTCGGGATTTGGGATACCTTGTATTCTCGAAATTCCCTGAGTAGTGATCAGGTTTTCTCGAGATAGGCCGTCATGCTTGGTTCTCGAGTCTCGTATTCTCCCAATATTTAGTTGACAATGAGTTGGGAGTCGCTGAAAATGTTCAGTTTAGTTGCTTCGAGCTCTCTCGCCAGTCTGAGGCCGGCGATGAGTGCTTCATAATATGCTTCATTGTTGGAGGCTTGAAATTTGAAGCGGAGAGCATACTCCATTACAACTTGTTCTGGGGAGATCAACACAAGTCCGGCCCCGCTTCCCACAGCATTGGAAGATCCGTCCACGTACAAAGTCCAAGTAAGGAGGTTAGCTTGGGTATGAACACCGTTCGTGTTTGGATCAGACGCGGTGGGGATGACGGTGGTGCCGAGCGGAGTATATATGCGTGAGAGAAAGAGTAGGAGTTTAAAGAATGTTTGAGAAAAGTGAAGAAAAGGGTGAAAGCTTGTAGAAGCCAAATTAAGAACTCCTTTTTTGCAAACAACCCATTTGATTTGCTTACTCAATCTATTTAAATCAACCCAGCTGCTTCATTTGTGACTTTACATATAATAAGCCACGTGTCGATCCATGATTGGTTGTTAAGTCCATGTGGATTTATCCATAAATAAAAGTCCCCCAAGTTCATAATGGCTATTTTATTTAATAGTCCTCTCCATAAACAAAAGTTGTTGCACATGAAATAGAAGTCCCCCAAGTCCATGGCTATTTTTTCACTAATAAGTCAAGTATACAGCTGTGGAATAACAGTAACCCTTAAATCCAGGCCACAGACAATTACAACAATTTTTTTGAAAAGTTAGATGCAATTTTTCCAAAGAAATTACAATAGACATGTAGAAATTTAATCTTCATGCATAAATATGGTCAAAAATCCGAAATGCAACTCAGCATCAAAACCCATATCTCAACGGCTTCAGATATGAGCACTTACATTTTTGGTAAATCTTATTCCCAATTGTATTGTATTCTATGACCTCGAATGATTATGTTATTTATTGGTAAATTGGTCTTTTATTGGAAAGAAAACTTCAAAAATGTACACTAATTTCAGGATTAATTTCTGCATTGGCTTTATGTGCTCATTTATATTTAACAACAGTGTAATGAAATGAAAAGAAATAAAGAGGATTGTGTACACACCATTATTCAACTGTGAACTGAATATGGGCAGGAGTTCTCTCTGTGATAGGCTGCCAAGAAAATCCTGCTAAATGAAAACCAAATATGACATGCCCATGTTATTTATCACAAGATATAATTACAATAAAGCAATTTAACAAGAAGATAACAGTTTGATTCATATTACTTCAGTTGCAATTGTATGATACTAATTGTCCACATGGTAACATTTTCAGTTATGCTATTTTCTCATACCCAATAGGCTACTACACACAATAAAACAGACCATCAAAAACTCCAGCTTACGGATAACCAATTCTCTAATGTACACAAAGCAGAAGTAATGATCCGATGACTAATTTCTACCAAAATTAAGAATTGCATGCATGAAGTATAACCATCCTACCAATCTGATAAGTTAAATTATACATCCACTTTGAATGGACCATAGGATGGACCCATGCATATGTTACCATCATATGTCTCTTCCTACTTAAAATCAATCATTCTAGAAGCTGAACCAAATTAATTAATCTTTAGAAACTCACATCAACAATCAACATGCATGTAATCGGATGACCCTCATAAACTCACAACTCAATCAAAATCCCAATACCCATTTTGAAAACATGATATCAAAATCCCAACAACCAGATTGAAAAAAATTTGAGTGTTCTAAAATCAAATATCAGACTGCACCACACATTCAAAAATTAATTAAAACCTAGATGATGAAAGCAAGGGCTTGTTTAATCTCAGATAATCTATGTCCAAATCAACAACAAATCAGATTAATCTGAAATAAACAAGCATACACATTCAAACTTGCATTAAAAAATACAAACCTCAAGCAAATGAGATTAATCTCAGGTGCAAATGCAGAAACCTAGTAACCTGCAAGTTCCAACTTGATTGTTGAACTCTGTACCTAAATGCATACCTCCTCCTCCCTGCGAGATAAAAGCATCAGGTAAGCTTCAATTATTATCCACCCAAACCTGGCACGATAATCAATATACCATGTTCAACAAGATGAGAGTACTCCCATAGAAAAGTCCAATCAGAAGGGCATTAATGGAAAACCCCAACTCACCAGCAAAAAAAAAAAAAGAGGACTACCAATGACTAGCAAAAAGCTCAAAAAGTAATAGTGGAGTAACTATACATTAAAATTTCATGCCGGTTACTATTGAAACATTTCTCTAGAAATTCAATTTATTAAAATAATGAAGTCACAAATACAAAACTACCACCAAAAACCCTAAAATCACTTATCTATTGATGCAAATGGTATTTCACTCCTATTATTGGATGCATCACGAACAAGAACATAGTTGCAAGGTTTATTCAGGTATTTGGCTTACAAATAGGGGGGAGGGAGTAACTAAACAAAATTGAGAATACAAGCTGCTCCAAAACCAGGATGTTAATGGGATGACAAAACCCAATCAAAAGTTTAAACAGCTTGATTTCATAAGGCCTTCCTCCCAAACAAATAAAGGAAGAATGAAAAAAAAGAAAAGAACAATGAAAATATTGTCATCACAAAAGCAGCAAATTTAATAAATGAAGCATAAGCAGCCCTGTACAAATATTATGTAGTGATCACACCCATTCAGAAACAACAAATATTTTTTTTTTCAAGAAATACACACAAGCATACCTGATACATTGACTACGATGGTGGTTGACTTGGAAGTGGTGGCTGTCCCTGTGAGAATGAAGCATACAAACATGCGGTGGTGTACAAATGTTGTTTACTGCTCCAAATCCAGGTTACATCCTTGTAGCATAGCATTTGATAAGCTTGCAGCCCCATTATTTTTTTCCCATGACACATGCAATTAAATTCCTAATATGTGTTTATATGACTAATGAGTTTTTTTGTTTACATCATTAGTTGTCAAATTTATATGAATCTTTTTATAAGTAGATCATTTGATTCATGAATAACATCAAGTTTTAATAGATTTAATACAGGTAAGGATTTTAGATTTTGGTTCCAATTCAGATTTAGATTAATACTTTTAAGTATCAATTATAACTTGTTTTTGTTATTGGTTTGGTTCTGACCACATAATAAATCAAATTAATTTAATGAATCAGATTCTTTAGTGCAAATCAAATATATATTAGTAAATTGGCAAAGAAGAGTTTATGGCTATCTTGGTTTATCACAGTTTGGAGTGCAGCTGTAACATTTTCAGTATACAAGTTTTCAGTGTATCAGTCTAGGGATAGTAGCAAGATGGATCCTGGAGGGCAACGAGTGAGTACATGAGAGGAGAGATCCTGGAGGGTGAGAATGCTGGAGAGTTCTTGCAAGATGTAGCTGACAAGTTTATGGAATCCGAGAAGGCTGAAACTAGAAATCTTACGAGTATGCTGTATAACATCAGATATGATGGAGTAGGCAGCATCATGGAGTTTATCATGAAGTTGATTGATGTCGCTGCGACTAAGGAACTTAAATATGCAGATCTCGAACAATTTTCTGGTCTATACTACACTTAATGATTTACCTCCTAAATATGGTCATTATCAACTCACGTATAATGCACAAAAGGAGAAGTGGAGCCTTAATGAGTTGATTGTCATCTGTGTTCAAGAGGAAGAAAGGCTGAAGAAGGAGAGTGAACACACAGTGAACCTTATGATGACATCAAACCCTAAGAAGAATTCAGCAAAGAGTGCAAAGTGATAAGTGCTTAATTAGTCATTATTTTTTATTATCTTTTCCTTAACTATTTTGCTTAGCTTCTCTTGGTTATGAGTCATTTCCTTCGTTTTAGTATTTTGTAGGTCAATTGGAGCAAAAGGAGATAAAGGAAGAATTTTCAAGAAATTGAATGTAATTTATGCTAAGTGCTGAAAAGTGGCAGTGCGGATAGGTCAAGTAGAATAAGTTGTCGAGAGCAGCTCAGGACGACCCAGATGGTGAGCCATATATGGGTGGAAAGCTATGGATGTCTAGTTTCTGGAGAATTTTACGGTTCATGATTCTGAGGTCTGAAGAAGAAGATATTGAATTATTAGTAACTGTTGCTCAGTCTGGAATTTTCTACGCGGGAATTGGAGAAGTAAGCCTCCTCGTCTAATTAATCCAACTTTGTAAATCAGCTGAAGATGAAGATCGAAATAAGATTTTTGAAGGTCCATTGGGCTTGGGTGGATTCCATAAATTAGTGGGAGATTTTATTGGTCAAATTCTAGTTCAATGTAGGATTAGAGAAAGAAGGAAAGAGAAAGAAGATTATAAATTGTAATTAAATATGTTACACACTTTGTAAATTTTAAATAAATAGTTACTTGGAGGCTCCAAATTTGCATGTTGGCCGCAATACTACAAAAATAATGCGTCTTTATAACTCAAAAAAAACTCCTTATAAAGGAAAGATGTGATCTAAAAATTGAAAGTTGAAAATAGTCTATAATCCTAAAAAGAACATCATTAAAATGATTAGATGACATCTAAAAAGCGTCCTTAAAACATGAAAATGGTCCAAAAAAAACTACAAACATCACTAGAACTCATAATTCAACATAATACTAGCCACATGAAGGTATTACTAACCCAAACTCATATATTAGTGAGTATGAATACGAATATTAAACAATTTTAAATTTTACTAAACTACAAATTACAATTGAACAAGTGGTTTTCTAGTTAAAGAAATAAACAAACCATTTGTATGGCCTATGCAATGGCACTAATTTGATTCGCCAAGTAGACGACATCTTTTTTTTTAGTGGAGCATAAACATTCACATCCTTTACACCAAAATTGTGTTGATTGGAGTATCACATGAAAATTTTATGCAAGAAGAATAGTTTGACATATATAATGCATTGATTTCATGAGTTAGCAAACCTGCAAGTGGACATGCATAATCATCGAACAACTGGTTTTATTTTGGAAGCAAAAATAGATCCAATCACTTACTAATGGAAGGAAATTAAAAGGGAAAGAACAAGACCAAAATGGAGGAACAAAGATATCAAGAAATAATAAGACCAAAAGCAAATGCATAAGGGTGTTACTCACACACCTCAGTCTAAGTATCAGTTTGCTAACCTAGAGGAATTCCCAAGTGAGTAAACCAAGGTGCATTTAGGTCTGCAGGAATTCCCAAGGTCCTGTTCCTGTCTCTATCCTGCAAATGCATTAGTAAAATGGAAAGTTAGTTTATCAGTAAATTTTTGTGTATCAACTGCCAAAACGATTGAGATTTATCCCCTGTAGGATTACTGTTTGTAAATTATACCTCCAAAAGCCGACAAACGGTCGAATAGATGGTCAAAGCAATCCATATTCCAATGAAGAGAATAAACAGAAATAGGATGGTGATTATAACCACCAGAATCTGGAGAGAAGGATGATCATCAAGTTTTGTTTGAAAGCAAATGCATCCCTAGTTCATCATTGTTTTTTTTCATAAACAATTTCACTTTTCCTTTTTTTAAGGAAAAAAAAAAGAGCTCACATCATTAATTGTATTACAAGAAATCTTTGTACATGTCTAGGAATTGAAAATATAGTTTGCTTTAACTTGTACATGTAAAGGAGGAGACAGCCTTTTAATTTGTGGTTGGAACATGTAAATGTGGTGCTATACTTTCTATTATAATGTAAATTTACAATTCCGGGCTATTTTATTGTAACAGTCCTCTCCAAATACAAAACCTGTTGCACATGAAATACAGTAACGAAAGTTTGAACTGTCAGTTTATTAGACTGGGGAGATACTAGAACGAAGACATTTATTGCTTTAATATTGACATAAATACTGGAGCAGCAGTTAGATAAAACTTACTGAGATAAAGTGATGCAGGAGACGGCTACAATACCTAATCTATTCTAGCTTACAAGTTATTTCTAGATATTTCCTTTTTAAGTGTTTTCCTTTTCTAGTTAGGATTCTAGGAATTTCCTATTTTTTGCTTTAGGTTTTCTCTATATAAAGAACCTTAGGTGCTATGTTTGAGGGGACTTTTTATCATCATTATTAATCAAAGTTTTCGAGTTTTCGAGCTTTATCTTTTTCTGGTGGATTCCAGAGTTTTTTCTTCAAGTTTGACACCCGCGAACTTGAACCTTCAATTCTAAGACCAACGTTTGTTGTCTTAGTGCATCCGACTGCGTCAAGTGGTATCAGAGCAGGCAATCTCCTACTCTTTTCAAAGCTTGAACAGCTATGGGTGATCAACCAATAACCAGGGCCGACATGGAGGGTTTCACAGCGAGTTTGAACGAATCAACCACGAACCTGGCAAATCTGGTGGCAGCGTTAACTAATCAGATTGCAGCATTAACCAATCAGATTGCTAACGCAGGACAAGGTGGAAACAACCGACCGCCTGTTAGAAACAATCAACAACAAGGCAGGCATAACCGTGTCGCTGTTGATGACTCTAGCTCGGAGGAGGAATTGGAAGAGGAAGAGGAAGAACAAGGAAATCAAAATAATCAGGATTACAGAGTGAAAGCTGATATTCCATTGTTCTATGGTACTATGGGTGTAGAGGACTTTCTCGATTGGCAAATTGATGTTGATCGTTTCTTTGATGTTATGGAAGTCCCGGAGAGTAAACAGGTTAAGATGGTGGCTATCCGGTTAAAGAAGACTGCTGCTGTTTGGTGGGATAAATTGGCTCTCCAAAGGCAAAGACAGAGGAAGGGTCCAGTTAGAACATGGCGCCGAATGAAGCAGCTAATGACTGACCGGTTCTTACCGGAGGACTACGAGCAGATTCTTTACAAGATGTACATTGATTGTGTACAAGGAAGCAGGACCGTGACTGATTACACAGCAGAGTTCTTACGTTTCTCTGAACGTAGTGACTTAAACGAAACAGAGAATCAGAAGGTGGCTAGATACATCAGTGGTTTAAGGGGCTCTCTTCAAGGGAAAATAGGGTTACAGACTGTGTGGACAGTTCAAGAAGCATCCAGTCTAGCCTTGAAAGCGGAATTGATGGAGAAATCATCTCGGGGTTTCACAAACTTCAGGAGACCCTCGGTTCAGAACAACGTCGAACCAGCCGGAGAGAAGGACAAAGGCGTGGTTAACAGAGATTCCAACTCTAACAACAAAGGAGCAAGTAGTTCCATTAGTGGCATTCAGAAGGACAGAGCACCCACTCCGAAACAAAACACTCCTTATGATAGGCCAACCCTCGACAAGTGTTTCCGTTGTCAAGGAACAGGTCACAAGTCGAATGTTTGTCCCAGTAGGAAGACGGTTGCATTGCTAGAAGAAGAGGAAGACGACTTTATGGAGAATGAGGAGTATGAGGGAGTTGAATTTGCGGAAGAGGAATCTGAGGACAGAATCAGCATTGTTTTACAGCGACTGTTGCTATCATCCAAAGAAGAGGGACAACGCAAGAATCTGTTTAGAACGCATTGTTCTATGCTGTGTGCATAGGTGTGCAATGTGATTGTTGACAATGGGAGCTCCGAGAATTTAGTTTCTCAAAAGCTGGTGGAATATTTGAAACTACCCACGACTCGTCATGAGAAGCCGTATGGTCTCGGATGGGTGAAGAAAGGTTCTAAAGTGGGGGTTAGTGAAACTTGCAAAATTCCTTTATCAATTGGTAAGCATTACAAAGAGGAGATAATCTGTGACGTTTTGGATATGGATGTTTGCCATATTCTCCTCGGGCGACCATGGAAGTACGATAACGACATTACGTACCGAGGACGAGACAATGTGATCATGTTTACATGGGGGAATCATAAGATTGCAATGGCTCCTGTCAAGGATTTTGGTAGCGTTGCAAAAGAGAAGAAGTCAAGCTTCCTAGTCATGTCGCATGATGATAAAGAACTTGACAAGGCTGTTAAGGAATCACAGTGCTTTTATCCGGTTGTGGTCAAGGGGTTGATGAGTGCCGTGACGGAGGAGACAACAACTCCACGTGAGGTGTTAGAAATTTTGGAAGATTACAAGGAGTTAGTTGCTGAGGAACTACCTGACAACCTGCCTCCTATGCGTGATATACAGCATCACATTGACTTGATCCCAGGTTCTAGTCTACCTAATCTTCCCCACTATCGAATGAGCCCTAAAGAGAATGAAATTGTAAGGGAACAGATTGAAGATTTGCTGAAGAAAGGGTTAATCCGCGAGAGCATGAGCCCTTGTGCTGTACCGGTTCTTCTCGTTCCAAAGAAAGGTAATCAGTGGCGAATGTGTGTTGATTCTAGGGCCATCAACAAGATCACAATCAAATACCGGTTTCCTATCCCTCGGTTGGAAGACATGCTTGATGAGTTGAATGGATCAAAGGTGTTTTCGAAAATAGATCTTCGAAGTGGGTACCATCAGATTCGAATCAGGCCTGGAGATGAATGGAAGACTGCTTTTAAGAGTAAAGACGGATTGTACGAGTGGTTAGTGATGCCTTTCGGCTTGTCAAACGCACCTAGTACTTTCATGAGATTGATGAATCAGGTTCTCCGTCCTTTCATTAGGTCCTTTGTGGTAGTTTACTTCGATGATATTTTGATCTATAGCAAAGCCAAGGACGACCATTTGGAGCATGTAAGGCAGGTGTTACAAGTCCTCCAAGAAAATCAGCTGTACGTGAATTTAAAGAAATGCACATTCTGCACAAGCAAGCTGCTGTTTTTGGGGTTTGTCGTTGGTGAGGATGGGATTCAAGTAGATGAAGCCAAAGTGCGTGCAATAAAAGACTGGCCCGTTCCCAAAACCGTAACTGAGGTACGCAGCTTTCATGGTTTGGCTACCTTCTACCGGAGATTTGTAAGAGACTTCAGTACTATTACTGCACCTATTACCGAATGCTTGAAGAAAGGGAAGTTTCACTGGGGACCAGAACAAGACGAGAGTTTTGCATTGATTAAGGAGAAGCTTTGTACTGCTCCTGTGTTAGCATTGTCGGATTTTGATAAGATATTTCAAGTGGAATGCGATGCTAGTGGTGTAGGAATTGGTGCTGTGTTATCTCAGGAGAAAAGACCAATAGCTTTCTTTAGTGAAAAGCTAAGCGAAGCACGACAGAAATGGAGTACTTATGATCAAGAGTTCTATGCGGTATTTCGAGCTCTTCGACAATGGGAGCATTATCTGATTCAGCGAGAGTTTATTCTGTTCACTGACCACCAAGCTCTGAAGTTTCTTCACAGCCAGAAAGTGATAAATAAGATGCATGCTCGTTGGGTAAGTTTTCTGCAAAAATTTCCTTTCATTATTCAGCATAAGTCCGGAGCTCTTAACAAGGTAGCTGATGCTTTGAGTAGAAGGGCTTCCTTGCTAACTACCTTAGCACATGAGATTGTGGGTTTCGAATTTTTGAAAGAGTTATATGAAAGTGATGCTGAATTCAAGGAATTATGGGACAAGTGCAACGGTAAGCATCCTTCTGCAGACTTCCATATTCGCGATGGCTATCTTTTTAAAGGAGACAGACTGTGCATTCCTTGCTCGTCGTTACGAGAGAAGCTGATCCGGGAATTGCACAGTGGTGGTCTTAGTGGTCATTTGGGACGGGATAAGACAATTGCAAGCTTGGAGGAAAGGTACTATTGGCCGCACCTTAGGAAAGACGCTGGAGCTATTGTTCGGAGGTGTTTTGTTTGTCAGGTTTCTAAGGGACAATCTCAGAACACAGGTCTTTACATGCCGTTATCTGTTCCTGAAGATATCTGGCAGGACCTATCTATGGATTTTGTGTTGGGGTTGCCGAGGACGCAACGAGGTGTGGATTCTGTGTTTGTTGTTGTCGACAGGTTTTCCAAAATGACACACTTCATTGCTTGCAAAAAGACCGCAGATGCAACCAACATAGCCAAATTGTTCTTTCGGGAAGTTGTGCGACTCCATGGGGTTCCGAAGTCAATAGTTTCCGACAGGGATACTAAGTTTCTCAGTCACTTCTGGATTACATTATGGAGGATGTTTGGAACAAGTTTAAAACGAAGCTCTACAACTCATCCCCAGAGTGATGGGCAAACCGAAGTAACAAACAGGACGCTGGGTAACATGATCAGAAGTGTTTGTGGTGATAAACCGAAGCAGTGGGATTTAGCTCTACCGCAGGTCGAGCGCTTACAATAGTGCCGTACATTCCGCAACAGGGAAATCACCATTTACGTTGGTATATACCTCTGTCCCGAAGCATGTGGTTGATTTAGTTCCACTACCGAAAGCTCCTGGAGTTAGTGCGTCAGCTGAAGCTATGGCGAAAGACATTTTGGACACTAAAGAAGCAGTCCGAGCTAGATTGGAAGAAACTGGGCAAAAGAACAAAAGGGCAGCAGATAAAAAACGGAGGCTCAAGGTTTTCAAAGAAGGTGATGAAGTAATGGTGTTTCTCACGAAAGAAAGGTTCCCAGTTGGTACTTATCGCAAGCTTCAGCCTCGCAAGTATGGTCCATTCAAGATTTTACGAAAGCTTAATGACAATGCTTATGTGGTAGATCTACCAGACGACATGAGCATCTCTCATACGTTCAATGTAGCAGACATCTACGAGTATCATGCCGATGGTGTTCTTTATCCAGATAAGAACTCGGGGACGAGTTCTTTGGAGGTGGAGGAGACTGATGCAGGAGACGGCTACAATACCTAATCTATTCTAGCTTACAAGTTATTTCTAGATATTTCCTTTTTAAGTGTTTTCCTTTTCTAGTTAGGATTCTAGGAATTTCCTATTTTTTGCTTTAGGTTTTCTCTATATAAAGAACCTTAGGTGCTATGTTTGAGGGGACTTTTTATCATCATTATTAATCAAAGTTTTCGAGTTTTCGAGCTTTATCTTTTTCTGGTGGATTCTAGAGTTTTTTCTTCAAGTTTGACACCCGCGAACTTGAACCTTCAATTCTAAGACCAACGTTTGTTGTCTTAGTGCATCCGACTGCGTCATAAAACACGTGCAATAGCTGCACCATTGACACCCAGACGCAAATAAAGACAATGATTAATGAAACAATAATCCTCAACAGAGAGCAATTATATGAAAGAGACCATATTCAACAAAAATGGTATGCTTTTGCACCACAAAGAGAATTTAAAATCTTAGTAAGACATTAATTATATGTTATTCAATTGACAGGAATATTTGGTAAAATCTTATAATTAATTATGTTGTCCAGATTGTTCATTATTCAGAAACCATATTTAAAAAAAAAAAAAAAGTGAATGATTTGCCAAGTTAGACTTTACCTTACCCCCAAACAACCATATGGATTTTACATGAACTTTCTCCAAAAATGACAATGCATACTATTGATGAAATTGTAATTGAATTCTTGTTACAATGGACCCAATATAATTATTCTTGTTACTATTCTGGAAGTTCTTTCATGATTCTGAGGGGAAAGTTCAAATCAGTTTTACTCATAAGTATTAATCAAGCAATGCACTTTGGTGATTTTCATGTTCTATGGGATTGTTTAATGATTTTAAAATATAGGAAAGAAATGATCTCAAAACTAAGAGGTAAACCTCATTGCAGTAGGTAAATTCATTAAACAAATGTTTACCAACCTGTCCAGCAACAGCCAGCCTGTCAGCTAGAAGGGATGCGGCCATGGATGTCGATCCCTGGCATGCAGCCAATGATGCAACCAGAGTCACACTGAATGTAACAGCAATGACCTCATTAATAATAGAAAACCTGGACTGAAGAAAGGACTAATGGGGTATCAACTACATAATGCTATATGCTATATTTCTTTCAAAAATCAAATAGTGAAATTATTCAGAAATATGTCAATTAGAAAGAACTTGATATTTCAATCATGTTATCAAACACTTCATGAGAGTTTCCTCACATTTCCTATGGCTACGGCTGACTAGGTACTATCTATAATCTTGGGGTCTCCTAGATAATGTTTCCCAAATTTAACCTTTTTAAAGCTACATTTCCAATGTTGCTCACTAAAAGTAAGGCTAAAAGAGTATACCTCAAAACAAAAGTGAAGTTCGAGATTGTATATAACTACAAGAGTCACCACTGCAAGTCCTCACCATTTTTAAGAAATCAACCAAATTTGAGAAACCTGAGCCATTAATCTCCACGAGTATGATCAATATTAAGTACCTACAATTAATGACAATTATAAGAATATGAGGCATGCTGGCACACGATGTAGCATTCCAGAAAATCATACAAGAAAGGACAATTTGTTGGAAATTTCATATTAATATATGAAATTTAATATGAATAAGAAAATTGCAATGATCTCATTTCAAAGGAAAGGGTATGTTTCCTTTGAAAAACATACGTAAAAGATGCCAATTGCATCACTTGGTGAAGAGACATCATTGCATACCCAATCCACATGTATGAGAAATTTATTGTTTGTAAATGTTGTGTCTGTTAAATTTAAAAGGTACAATTTAACAAGTGTAACTTTTCTTAAGTGGCATTTTGTCTTCTATATAAAGGCCACAAGGTCATTGTCATTATATCTTGAGTCTTGTACCCTCCCCCATGTTAAGAGTGTTTCTAGTACACTTTCCATGTTTTTTATAGAGTCAATTACTAGTGAGAGTTCAAACACTATCTTGGTTCGCTGGAGTCTTGTGATTTGAAGTGCTACTATCACATGAACGTGGTCGTTGTATCCTGGGAGACGAGCGCCGATTGACCGTAGCATTAGTGGGCGGGCATAATTCGTCTTGAGGACATAGTGTCAAACACTAGCCTCGACCAGATTTGGAGGTTCTTCTAACCTTTTTCTTCTTTTATTTTATTTCAGTTGTGGTCTTAAGTTTGCATTAAATTTTATATTTAATCTGTACTATTTTATTATAAAATAAATATAGCAATTAAACCCAATTTTTCCAACACAATTAACAAGTATAAATAGTTAGATAAAACTTACTAAGATATAACATGTGCAATAGCTGCACCATTGACACCTAGACGCTTGTTGATTGCAAAGAAACTAAAGTCCAATATCTATGTGTAGAAACAAAAAGAAAAGGATAAGAGACTCAACCTTTTCTGAAGGTCAGGTGCCACAACGGCATCATTTTCAACCTGAAAAAAACACGAAAGAATCATGTCAATGACTGAAGGCATGAACACATTTAGAGCTCATTGATCAGTAACTAAAGTTGTGGAAATTAGTAGTAATGAATCTCTAAGTTCAAGTCCCCCTAGAAAGAGAGAAATGAACTATGATAATCAAGTAAAAAGAAATGTAATTTTTGTTTGGTACCTTCTGATCTGCCAATGTCTTTGAATCCTCCAGTACTTCCCCAGTACTGACTAGGATCAAACGCTGATCTTTTACTGGTTGATTAATAAGATTATGCAATTTCTGCTTAATATCTACAATTGTCTCAGTTGGCTCACACTGGATAAAGTAAGTTGTCTTACTACGCTTAACACGGATATACATGGCCTGGAATAAAAAAATAAATAAATAAATAAATCAGGCATAAAGTTTTTTTCGCTAATAAGTCAAGTATAGAGTTGTGGAATAACAGTAACCCTTAAATTCAGGCCACAGACAATTACAACATGTTCTTATTCCCAATTGTATTGTATTGTACGACCTCGAATCATTATGTTCTTTATTGGTAAGTTGGTCTTTTATTGGAAAGAAAACTTCAACATGTTCACTAATTTCAGGATTAATTTCTGCATTAGCTTTATGTGCTCATCTATATTTACCAACAGTGTAATGAAACGAAAAGAAATAAAGAGGATCGTGTGCAGACCATGCATATGTTTCCATCAGATGCCTCTTCCTACTTAAAATCAATCATTCTAGAGTATGAACACTAGAATCAAATTTTGGACAAAAAAACTGGACCAAATTAATTAATCTTTAGAAACTCACATCAACAATCAACATGCATGTAATTGGATGACCCTCACAAACTAAACCCTCAATCAAAATCCGAATACCCATTTTGGAAACATAAAAAGATATAAAAATCCCAACAACCAGATTGAAAAAAATTTGAGTGTTCTAAAATCAAATATCAGACTGCACCACCCATTCATAAATTAATTAAAACCCAGATGATGAAAGCAAGGGCTTGTTTAATCTCGGATAATGTATGTCCAAATCAACAGCAAATCAGATTAATCTGAAATAAACAAGCATACACATTCAAACTTGCATAAAAAAATACAAACTTGCATAAAAAAATACAAACCTCAAGCAAATCAGATTAATCTCAGGAGCAAATGCAGAATCCCAGTAACCTGCAAGTTCCAACTTGATTGTTGAACTCTGTACCTAAATGCATACCTCCTCCTCCCTGCAAGATAAAAGCATCAGGTAAGCTTCAATTATTATCCACCCAAACCTGGCATGATAATCAATATACCAAGTTCAACAAGATGTTCAACAAGATGAGAGTACTCCTCAAGGAAAGTCCAATCAGAAGGGCATTAATGGAAAACCCCANCCCCCCCAACAACTAAAAACCAAAAAAAAAAAAAAAAAAAAAAAGGACTACCAATGACTAGCAAGATACAAAAAAGCTCAAAAAGTAATAGTGGAGTAACTATACATTAAAATTTCATTCCAGTTACTACTGAAACATTTCTCAGAATCAAGCAATTCATTTTATTAAAATAATGAAGTTACAGATACAAAACTACCACCAAAAAGCCTTAAATCACCTATCTATTGATGCAAATGGTATTTCACTCCTATTATTGGATGCATCACATTCACCAGACTAAACATTATTCTTTAATGATATAAACATCAAGAACACAGTTGAAAGGTTTATTCAGGTATTTGGCTTACAATAGGGGGGAGGGAGTAACTAAACAAAATTGAGAATACAAGCTGCTCCAAAACCAGGATGTTAATGGGATGACAAAACCCAATCAAAAGTTTAAACAGCTTGATTTCATAAGGTCTTCCTCCCAAATAAAGAAAGGAAGAATGATAAAAAAAGAAAAGAACAAGGAAACTATTGTCATCACAAAGCTTAATAAAAGCAGCAAATTTAAGGAATCAAGCCTAAGCAGGCCTGTACAAATATTATGTAGTGATCACACCCATTCAGAAACAACAAATTTTTTTTTTTTCAAGAAACACACACACACAAGCATACCTGATACATGGACTGCGGTGGTGGTTGACTTGGAAGTGGTGGCTGTCCCTGTGGGAATGAAGGCCCAACACTAGCAGGGGGCTTCATACCTGACTGAGCAAATCATTGATAAAGACAATTAGTACAATCACGTTATATGTGACAAATTTTATAATGACTGGTGAACATAAACTTAAGCTTACATGAAACATGGATTGAGAAAAATGTTGGGGAGCAGCAACATGTTGGAACCCCGAATTGTGCCCCATTTGTGGGGATACTGATGATGGAAGCCAGGCATTGAAGGTGGTCTTGGTTGTGGTGGTAACGGTGGCTGCAGCGGCAGATGAGAAACTCCAGTTGTCTGTAATGGCTGTTGCAACTGGCTGGAAGCAGCAGGCATTTGAGGTTGATGAAGTGAAGGTGGCTGCGAAGAAGAATGATGAGGATGTGTGGGTAGATTTGGAAGTTGAGAGGACTGTGAAAGTGATGTCGGGGGCATTTGAGGATTCATATGCCCTTTAGGCTGCTGTGGGGTCTGCAGGGGAGGTGAATGCATGGGTTAAGAGTGATGATTTATTGCTGGAGCAGCATATAGACAATGATTAATGAAAACAATAAGCCTCCACAGAGAGCAATTATAT
>QANW01013241.1:131793-217241 GCA_003254865.1 Dryas drummondii | reverse complement strand
AACCCTAAACCCTAAACCCTAAACCCTAAACCCTAAACCCTAAACCCTAAACCCTAAACCCTAAACCCTAAACCCGAAACCCTAAACCCGAAACAATAATTAGACCCCTAAACGCAACACTAATCCAAACCCTAATCGTAACCCTTATTGAAACCCTAATTAGAACCCTAAACATAACACTGATCGAAATCCTAATCGAAACCCTAATTGTAACCCCAATCAAAACGCTAATTGTTACCCTGATCGAAACCTACAACTTAACCCTAAACACAACCGTGATTGAAACCCTAATCGGAATAGTAATCATAACCTCAACGGAAACCTAATTGAAACCCTAATTGTAACTCTAAATATAACCCTGATGGAAACCCTTATCATAACCCTAATCGAAACACTAATCAGAAATCTCAATGTAACCCAAATCGAAACCCTCAACGTAACCTTAATCGAAACCCTAATCAAAACCCTAACTGCAACCCTCAACACAACCCTGATTGAAACCCTAACCTAAAACCTAATTGGAACACTAATCATAACCCTCAATGGAACCCTGATAAAAAACCTAATCGAAACCCCAATCGTAACATAAATTCTAACCATGATCATAACCCTAATCTTAACCCTGATTGAAACCATAATCGTAACCCTAATAGTAGCCATGATTCAAACCCTAATCGTAACCCAAATCGTAACACCGTTTGTAAACTTAATCGACAACATCTTATCGCAACCCCGATCGTAACTCTAATCGTAACCCCAATTGTAACCCAAATTGTAACCCTTATCGAAACTTGTAACCCTAATTGTAACCCCAATCGTAACCCGATTGTAACCCACATCATAACTCTAATCGTAATCCTAATTGAATAATCACAGTTTAATAAATAATCAGAGATAAAACATTTAAATATGAAATCAAGGAACTAACAAAATTCAACCTTAAACCATTACCTGATATAAAATATTTCGATGAAGAAAAAACGTGATTCAAAAATTATAAATTATTAAAACAACCGAAAATTAAACTTTGAACAAAAATTAGAAACCTAAGGGATGCTGCAAATCAAAGATCAATGAGCTCATCGTTGTGCTCCAGCCGATTGGTGATTCTTCGTCCCTCTGCCAATCTCGTCTTTAACCTTCATGCTCTTGTTCACCGCCGTACTCCAGTGGAGGGGAGATCTTGTTCCGGCGACGTTTGGCTATCTCTCCAGTAACAAACTAAGGCATTGTTTCACAAAAAAAAAAAAAAAAAAAAGGGACATCGTTCTCTTCTCCAAAAGGTAGATCTTTTTTGCTCTATGTAGAGTGCAAATCCATTATCCATGTAGGGTGTTGTGTGTGAATAAGGAGCAGAGTTGGTCAATCATTTTTTTCTTTCTTGGTCCTTGTTGGATGTTGCAATGGAATTATCTTCTAATATTTTTGTATCTTGCCATGGATATTTGTTGGGATGGATCGTAAATCAGTTTGGATTGCTATTCCATTATTGTGTGATGTGGGTGTGTCTAGGATTTAGGTAAGATGGAACCTGTTTTGGCACTGTGTTGTTAGTGTGTTTAGGATTTAGGGAATTTATTCAACGGTTCTTCTCGTGGAAAAATTCAGGAGTCAAACTTGAAGGATGGGATGAGAGGTAGGATGGAGGGAGAATTAATTTCCTACATATTGGGAAAGGACTTGATGGAAAGCTGAAACAAAAAAGAATGGCAAGTGGGTCAATAACTACAAAAAGAAGGTCCTTTAATGACTTTGTTATGTCCAGGATGTAAAAGTTAAACTTGCCCTTTTTTTTAAATTTTCACATTTCTAGAAGCACATCCTCAATGAAGTTCCATTCAAGCTTGGCATAAGCTTTAGACAGGTGAATCTTCCAAGCCATGAAGCCCTTCCTTCCCTTAGAGATTTTGAAATCGTGTAGAACCTCTTCAGCAAATAAACACAAAATAGTGCACCAATGGATCTTCTGGTTCCAAATTAATTGGTTCTGCAACTTAGCCATGAACCAAGCATACAATCAAGGTTCCCAACATTCAGCAAATTAATTACTTGGGACTAAAAACAACTTCCAGATCCCTTTAGCTCTATCACAATCTCTCCATATATGCAGGGTGTTTCCCACAGGCCAATTACAGAGGTTACAAGTAGCATCCATTGCCAGATTTCTCTTTGCCCTATGTTCTTTGGTAAGTAACTTGCTTCAAGTAATTAGCCATATGAAAGGTTCCTCACATCTGCCATCACAGTCGGTCGATAGGCTCTTAGGAGTCACAAACAATTTGGCTGCTAGGCTCATTGAGTCATTGTTTGGATTCCTTTGTGACTGCATGGTCATTCTATCACTTGCCTGACTTAGTTAAATTCTCAACAAGCTCAACTTAATCCTCGTAGCGACATAAGCAACAATATCTGATGCATTGCACAAGAGCCAAGTGTTGGTGTTTGCATGTGTAACCGTACGGAAATGAACAAATTGTAAAAATTATATTATCTACTAATACTGGTCAAATTGGTTTTTTACCAAAATAACTTGCCTATTGCCACAGGTCTCGGTATTTGGAAGATATGCGACCAATATTTTAACAAAGGCTCTGATTGGTGGTTGTGGCTTTTGCCTCGAACATGTAATAATATGAGATTAATGTTTCAATAAATAATGCGTTTTCAAGGCTTTATTTAAAGAGTGTAGCATGAAAAATTATATGACTGATTTAGCATTATCATGAATTATATGTTGCTTTTATGTGATGTTAGTGATAATTGATGATTTTGCATTTTTGTTATTATTGTGGATCAGAGTTTAGAGATATTTCGTTTTCAGCTATACTTGATTGGAGATAAGCTTGAGCTTTGCGCTTTGTTTAATAGTTTTCAGCTATAATTGATGATGTCTTCTTAAGAGTTTTGTACAATAGATTTTCTATAGTTTTTTTCCCCTTTCCAGTAGACTATTTGTCCACCTTGTTTGTACTAGTTCTTTCAGCATTACTAAAATTTTGTTTTGTATCCAAAATAAAAAGGATTGTATCACATCAGTACAATGATCCAATTATTTGTAGAAAGTGCCATCATTAACACCCAAAAGTACTACATCTATTATTGTTATTGTTTTTTTCATCCCAACTCTCCAGTTGCATATGGACTCAACTCAAATAATAGATCATAACTTGTGAATTCAATCAATTCAAATGCAATGTTGTCTATGATGTTCGAAATTTACTCTTCTTTCCCAATTTCATGAATAAATTTTTATAATCCAATTCTTTTTATTTTGATTTATTAATTTGGATTGTAAAAACATAGTTTTTTCCCCTTTTGAAATCTATTTATACTAATAAGGGGATTCTACTAGTGCTAGACATATCATATTTGGCTTTGTTTTTCTTTGATTTTGTTTACATTGTCAATTGATTCCTGTGAAAATCCTCTCTCAGGAAGTTAAACACAAATATCTATTTTATAACCCAAAAGCGCTTTTGGCAATTACATAAACATAAACAAGATGACCCATGAACATGAACACAAATATCTATCTTATAACCAAAAAAACCTCTTAAAAGCACTTTTATAACCCAAAAGTATTTTTATTTATTTTTGTCAAACACTACCAAAAACGTTTCTACTAATCTAAAAGCATTTTTAACAATTGTTAAAAACGCTTTTGATAATTTTTAAAACAGTGCTAAATGGATAGTAATTCAAGTGGTGCTATTATTGCCCCATCTATCCAAACATATTTTAGAAAACAAACTACGAGGACAACTGAGACAAAATGACCGGTTTTTAGCATATGAACAAACAGCGCCCCCCCCCCCCCCAACAACAAGATGATTATGAGTTTTGTCATATCTACATCCAAGACAATAAAATCCTTTGTAAGGAGATCAGGATTACAAGGTAATTTGAGGAGGACGCAGGTTGCACCTGCTAAAGTTACCTCATTTTCAAGTGCTACTGCAACACCAAAATGATATATGATTTTTACTTATGCCATCTTTCTCAGTCGGCACGACTGCGCGATGAGCCCTGATTTCAGGTATGAGTTAAGTAGTTCCTACTAATTTTAAAAGAGCGCTTCAAAGATGTCCTAAGAGAATAAGCGTACTGCATTTTGGTAGCTAGCTTCAGCAACTTCTTTGGGCATCTCTAGCAAAGACGCAACATAGACGAGTACCTGGAATTGGAGTCATGAAATGTAAACAAACATATATCGTAAACTATTAATGACATAAAGGATGTTACAATGTCTATTTGAATTATACCTGGTTCATGATTACTACTATGATATAAAAGCAAAGGACATGACAAAAAATCTACTACTATGATAAGGTTCCCTGCTGAAAGAGATATTCTTTTCTTTTTCTACGAGTAATGTCTGCAATTTCTATTCTTAACACAAGTACTAAAAGGACATGCCCCTACACATCATCCATCAAGAAATTAAGAAAAAAACCACCAAACATCAGCAGCGGAACCAACAACAATAATAAATATACTTGAACAAAATACTCAGCAAGACTGTGTTCTAACTAGTAAGACATACATGGTGAATATTTGCTGGGTGATTTAGTGTTTCTTTTGGAAGTGTTGATGCATCTATTGCACCAGCATTTGAAGCTGAGAGAAATTCTTGTGAGTGTGACTGAAGCTCTACAGGAACAGAAGCATCTCCCTCAACCAGATGCAGAGAATCTAACTCAGACTTTGGTAATGCATCTGGTGCATCTGTCTCCAGTAAAATTCGTTCAAAAGGCACCTAGAAACGAATAATATAAAAGAAGATAATANAATAGCTTCTTTAGTTCTTGGTTGTTACAACCATGTCCATTTACTAAAAAAGTCCTAATCATTAAGCAATGATTAAAATACATATAAAAGTAAAAAAATTAAAAACTATATACTTCATTATCTGAAGAAGGTCACCAAAAGCACGAACGCAGTGGATGGATGCTGGCTTTTTTAACTCTTTTGCAAGTTCAAGTTGTTTCCTGAATACATAAACCTGCAGTGGAAACCTTATAACACCTATACAATTTTAAGGAAGGTATCGATGATGAATGGGATAAAAAATTATTTTGATCAGCCCATTAATTAAGATTTCAGGAACATATGCAAGCAGCTACATATCTTTGTAGCATGGAAACTCAAATGTTTATGGATAAACAACAACATAGAGGCTGATTGATTGGACGGAAAAAGGAAAAAAAAAATTGCCTTCCTTCTTCATTCATTGACACCTCTTCCAACTTTAAGAACAAGGATAGAAAGTGAGATCATGGGTCAATACTCTTTGGTGCGGTAAATTACCAAAAACATTGCAATAGCATCCCAACTATTGAGTCTAAAACATAGCACCCATGTATTGTAACTCCAAAAAAGAAATGCGCAACAAAATGCTCCAACCTTACTACTAGAACAAAAAAATTGATTCTACATGAGAATGTGTGAGTTGCGTGCACAGATACAGTGTTTGCATGTTTTCATGTCTGTGTCAAAGCATGAGTATGTGGTCAGAGGGTGTGTATTTGTGCATGTATGGGTGCATGTGTACAATGCAAACATAAACAGTGCTAGCTGCTATTTTATCTCTAAGGATTCTAGGCTACAAGTCTTGTATGGTTTTAAAGGCTTTGCCCTTAGGAGTTTAGGACTAAAACAGTTTTTAGATGCCTCATTTACAATGCAGGCCAAATTGGACGCCCTAGATACCAAATGGCCCAACACGGAAAAAGATACACCACGTGGTCCAGTTTTGAATGCACTTGCGGTTGTTCGGACGCTCATCAACCTACAGTAAAGTTGATGAAAAATTGTGTGCGGCACATGATAAAAAATTGACATAAAGGTTAACGGGATTGACGGTAGGAACTAAGGTGGCACACAATTGAAAATTCAGATACCCTTCTTGACAAATTTTAATCTAGGGGGAGTTTAAAGGAATTTTCTTCTCTTAAATTGAGTTATTAGTTTTAGAGTTACAACAAGCATCTTTTGTGATTCTCAAGTAATTATAAAACTTCCTATGCAGAAATTTTCTCTATTAAATATAGTCATTGTAGAAATTCTAAGAATCCTAGGGACTCTTTTTCCCTGGGTGTTAAGTGAATTATGTATGTGTTTATCAAGTAATTATATCAAGTGGAATTTTTTTTTTTCCACCAAGGAAAAAAGGGTGGGGTGGGAAGTGCAATCCCCAACCCGCAAATACTAGCTGACAAGAGAGGTCAAACACATAGTCCAAGAGCATACCCTACCATGTGCACTGGTGAGACTCGAACCCAAGCTTTGAGTGAGGATAAGTGAGTTCTCTCTATGGCTATATGCATATAGTTGACGGGGCACTATTCACTGTGCTAAAGCATCCACAAAGTTTCTCTTTAGGACTTCAATGCTCTATTCTCATATCCTTATCTTATCATATCTATATACATAAAGAAGCTTCTTATAAGGCTTTTATGAGGTATAAGTGTATAACCATATGAAAAATAATTTGTCGACTAGAACAAAATAATAGAACTTGAATTGTCCTTAAATTTGAATTCTTAGATTATCATGAAAACTTACAATGGCAAATCTGGGGTCCCCCCACCAACAAAAACAAGTGGAAGTAACGGATAATATACATACTCGATGGCATTGCCACAAAGGCTTCACAGATTCGCCCACGGTTGATTCCCATGAGAAGAGATGACTAACTCATACGAATATTTAGCAAGAATTAGTTGGAATAATAGAAACCTGATCTGTGAAATCAACCTTCTTCCCTTGCGAACCTTTGTCCAAGCCAATCTGAAAGGTTTACATGTTTGTATTAGAGGTGCCTGTAATTATGGGTATAGAGATTTTTTAACCTATTAATTTTTTTATTGTAGCAAATCAGATTATACAGTAGGAACTTCACGTGACCTAAAAAATTGATGTGGCTGACTCATAAAGGAACAGAAATCAGCGAAAGAGATAGCAGTGGCATGGTAATATTAGGATCACACATCCTAAGCTTTGCTCGTAAAAGTTCCTATAAGATAACATGGCAAACCCCTCAAATGGGTAGCCATTCAGAAATAATGAATGTTGAACCCGGAAGTTGAACCCCAAGAGCCACGTGACAAACCAATTTTTCCGCTTTCTTACTTGGGGTAGGAAAAATTCATATAGTGAGGGCAAGGGCATTGAAGGAAACTGACCAGAAAGGAATTTTCAAAAGGGAGCTCTTCACTTCAAGTGATTGATTAAAACCAGAATGGTAATTTGCAGACAGGAAAACAGAAGATATAAACATAAACAAAAAAGAAAATCTTCAAGCCAATGGGCCCTAGCTACCAACCTCTCCAACTGCAGCAGAGGGTGTAGACTCAAAGAACTGTTTTAAAGTGTTAAGCCAATTGGGTGTCCTCTCTGCAACATACCTACATACAAGAGAAGAAAAAGTTTAAAGAAAGATACAATTAAGAACTTCAATCTCGAATGAGAGAGAGAGAGAGAGAGACTTACCAGGGATGGAGACCGAAGCAGGGAACTATGCAAGGATAAGACTCGCTAATCTGCTTGACCAAATGCCAATCTTTCTAAAAGGAAACATTAGAATGGTGGAGATGTTGGAGCGGATTGAACATAAGAATAAGGAAAGGGAAAAATGTATGATATGGAAGGGGCACCTCAGAGACTCCATTAACGGCAAAACGAACAACGCCAGATTCAAGGGATGCTGCAATTAACCCGGGTGCCTTGTCAAAGATTCTTGGGTCTTGCAGGTGACAGTGGGCGTCAAACAATTTCATCGTCTGCCCGCGGCCTGCCGCTCTGCCCTGCTGCTCACCCACGCACACGCTATGCAAATTGCCCCAACAAAAAATAGTTTTACCAAGGCTTTTTAAATAATCCTTTCACCCAAACATTAATCTGCAAATCAACCCAAACGCATATAGAACACTGTCACTAAATCAACCAATTATGGAAAGAGAAGAAATCAGAAAATCACTAACCTGCACATCAAAGACTTATAAAAATAAAGATTAGAGATTGAAAAGAAGAAATTAACCTGCAACATGAAAAAACGTTTTCAGAAAGAAAAAAAACCAGAAACCGGACATGCAGGCATTAAACAAAAATAAAAATGCAAAAAAATACCTTTTTATACATTTGGGTGTTAGGGTTTCCAAGGGATCTTAGATTCTTAGGGTTTTCCAGGGAGGAGAGGAAAATCGGGAGGCATAGAGGCAGCTCAGCCCGTGGATTTTGGGTTTTGGAGGGGTCAAGACGAGGGAGCAGAGGATGAGGACGATCTAGACCAAGAAAGAAAAGAGGGCGATGGCGATGGCGACGGCGAGGTGAGAGGGAGACGGCGATTGCGACGGCGAGGTGAGAGGGCGACGGCGATGGCGACAGCGAGGTGAGAGGGCGACGGCGATTGCGACGGCGAGGTGAGAGGGCGACGGCGATGGCGACAGCGAGGTGAGAGGGCGACGGCGAGGGAGGGAGGGAGGGACACAGCGACAGAGTTTGAGTCTTTGAGAGGGAGGGTGTGAAAAAGTAAAGAAATAAAAACATAAAAGTAAAAATCAGGTGTGCTTTAATTTAAAATATATGCACACCACATTTCAGCAAAGCGGGAATCGATCCCGCCTCATTTTTTTCGTCAACTATGCCGACAAAATTAATATTTGTCGTCGAAAATAGTTTTGGACAACTATCTATTTGTCGGCCAAAGAAGGCATGATCATATGATCATTTTTGGATTTTTTCCTAACAAAATTTAAATTTGATCGGGCAAAATACGACCAAATTTAAATTTTAGGGTTTAGGGTTTTTTACGAGAAAAAAATTCCTAAAATGAAGAGTAACAAATAAGAAAGTAAAATTCCAACACTTATGGTAATTAATAAATAAAATATTAACAGTTAAATAATATATTTCATTGTCCAAATTAACAAAGCTATAGATAATATATAGCATTTTAAAAAGCATTTAGACAACTATATAATATTAAGAGCATTTACAACCCTTTAACAAATGGTATTTTGACTCTACAGCCCAACCCTCTAGATATAGATTGAAAGTTGACACTCCATTGAGGAGTAATTTTAGTTAGGGGTGGACAAAACCCGATGCAACCCGACCAACCCAACCAAAATGGGTTGGGTTGGTTCAGTTTCTAACATCCAATTTAGAGAGGTCGGTTTATAACCCGACCAACCCGACCTCAAATGGGTTGGTTAGCGGGTTGACGTTCTAAATAACCGATCAAACCCGACCCAACCCGATCTAAAAATTTTAAAAAATTAAATTAAATACTCATATGTCTAGTTTCTCATCTCACCTTGTTTAGAATGGTCAAAAACTCAAAGCAATGAGAACTCATCTCACCTTCCCTAATTTCATGGCCTATGTTCTTTAATATTATAATAAATTAATATTAATCTTTCACATGACTTTATTCTTTAATATATTAATATTAATGTTTCACATATATGGCTTTCTTGTTTTACATGTGACTGTAATTGTTCCACTGTAAAAGCAGACATGTATTGAATTGGGTTCATGTGTAGAAAATAGAGACATTAATTTTATAAGTTAAAGGGAGTTTCATTCATTTATAATTTAGGCCTAAATTTTAATTGTATTTTGAGACATGCCCAAACTGATCAAACCGACCAACCCAACCCGACTTTAATTGGTTTGGTTTGGTTCGGTTGTTTCACCTTCAAAGGGTTGGTTTGGTTTAAAAAATCACTAACCCGAAGGCATTGGTTTGGTCTACGGTTTGGGGGCTAAACCGAACCAAACCGACCCGTGTCCATCCCTAATTTTAGTCCCCTGTTAGAATGCATTTACCAGAACCTGAATTCTCGCCTCTTTCTAACTTCTAACACCCCACCAAGGAATAACTTTTGATAGCATATTTGCATCTTTTTCCTCCAAAGCAAGACACCTAAGCCGTTTAATTATGCATGGTCAAATAAGTAAGAAGAATGTGAAAATCTGTGATATCCACCTTGATCTTTGTATTACCATCATCAACTCCTAGCTAGCTTTAAGCATAATTTTAACCCAAGAGTTAAATAAAATGAATGAATGAATAGTCTATGATCAAACAGCTAGGACAAACATACAGAAATGATGATGAACCACAGCATGCAGGAATTCACATCCATATGCAAATATATATTCACGGGGGATCAAAGGACAACACAAAAACATGGGTTGCTAAGAGTGGTTTTCTTTTTTTTGGTCCAAGGGTGCCAACCCAAAGATCTGCATAGACTATTTATTCATTATATTGATCTCTTAAACTATGTTTTTCTTTCTCCTGGGTTGTGTATATTTGTTAAGATCCATACAATACTAGTAATAATAAATATAGAATTAAGACATGCTCTGACTTTGATTGACTCCTGGGTTGTGTATATTTGTTAATATCCATAAATACTTGTAATAATAAATCAAAGAGAAAATTTGTTTGGCTCTTATTCTCAATGTACACCCCTAAATATATGGGTATTACTTGACACTTGTTGTATTGGATGGCTGACCGACCCAGGACCCAAGATATAGGCAATTCATTACTTGGTCCTCCACCTTCTTCCTAATCATCTAATCTTTAGCAACGTTTTGAGTGGTACTTTTATGATTTTATTGACCGCAACAAAAAAACTCAGACCTATTTCAATTTTATACAAATTAACCATACATATTTATACAAAAAATAAAATAAAAAAAAAAACAAAAAGACTCAGTCCAAAAATAAATCCAGACATGATCCATGTCATAAAAACTCATCTATAGCAGCAAAACAACTCAGACCTATCTCAATTTTATTCAAATTAACCATACATAATAACAAAGTAAAGTTGATCCAAAAAACTCATTTAGAACTCAATATAAAGTATACAAACCCATTCAAAAATGACAGAAAATTTGGAATGAAAAAAGCATAAATAGAATGATAGGTTGAAAGCCTAATCTCATACCTTAAAGAAAGAATCCAACCAACACGATGACAAAATTCAAAAGAAATTTTTGAAGATGGAGAGATATTGACATGAGAAGGATGGAGATTGGCACTGAGAGAAAAGCCTAAAGGCAACTACTATTTTTTTTCTTATATGAGAGAAAGGGTTTTCATGGAACACGATGAGCTTTTGGCCTTTTGTTTTTTTTTTCCCGCGAAACTGGAACGCTTCCCTCGTAAAAAAAAAAAATAAAGAGGGTTTTTGCTGGGGTTTTGATATATGAGGGTTATTTGGGCATTTGTTCAAGTAAATATGGATATATTTGGAAGCTTGAAAAATTCATTAAAACCAGCCCAAGTGCTTCCCGTGTTTTTCATTGGCAGCACTTTTAGCACTTTTAGGAGGAAGCACCTCCCATGTGTTTCTTCCAAAACCACTTTAAGTGCTTATTTAATTGGTTCAAAGCACTTTTTTTTTTTTTTTTGCCAAACACCATTTTTTAAAAAAATAAGGCTTTTATTATTTTAAAAGCGCTTTTGGCCCTCCTAAAAGCAGTGTCAAACGAGCCCTTAGTCTCTGAAGTGCAATTTCATTCAATGTCATCCCTCATTTTTACCACTGAACATCAATTTAGTCCCTCCATCCACTTCTGTTTAATTTTTTGTTTAAAATACTATTTTTTTAAGAGCAAATATGTCTCAACACTCCTTAAACACACTTTGAAAATTCACAAAAAATAGTTAAAGACACGAAACAAAATTCTCTGAAAATTTCTACAGACTCGTCTTGATTACTAGTATTTTTATATGTGGTTAAATTATTAAATTGACGTTTAGTATTTTTTAGAAAATTTGGAATCCTCAAACTAGATTCTAAAAAATTAAAATACCATTTTGTTTTAAGTTGACCCCATATAAAAATAGTTCTAGTAAAGACAAGTCTATGGGAAATTTCAAAAAAATTTTCCGAGTCCCAAACTATTTTTGACGAAGTTTCAAAGTGTCTAGAAATATAAAGACGTATTTGCCCTTAAAAAATGATATTTTAAACATAAAATTAAACATAAGTGGACGGAAATACTAAATTGATGTTCGGTGACAAAAATGAGGGATGACATGGAGTAAAATTGCACTTTAGAAACCAAATTGATATTTTGGTAAAACTTGAGGGACTATTTGTGATAAAAAACATTTTATTAATTACTTATAATTTATTTTATGTTACATGGCATGGTGTCAAGCCACGTGGCATTTTTCCAAATCCCTTGAGTTTTCAAAAAAAAATTGTTTCATCACTTCATTTCTACTCAATAAAAGATACTTTCATCATATATAAAAGAAGACCGTTAGAGTTTTCCAAATCATTATTTCCTCTATCGATATAAAATTTCTCTTGCCATTTCTTATATTTGGTCTTTATTGATTTAGGTACCCAGAGTTCCTACCCTTCAGGAGCATATATATTATTTAGTAGATGACGAAATAGGCAATGCAAAAGGAGAAGAGAAGTTTTTAAAAAAACTGATTCAACGAGATATGCCTTATGTGCTTCTTTGGTTTTCTAGTAGTAAGATCTGGCTTTTGGTTTGAAGATTGAATCAGTGATCAACATGTGCTTGAACGACGACATTTCAAGAAGCAACTTCCTATGGTATGGGATGGTCCCCTATTGATGAATCAAATCACTCAAGAAAAAAATAATATTTTTTTCAAAAGAAGGACATAGGGTTGCCAAGGCCCGGAGTAGTTGTTGACCCCATTGATCTATAATCATTTTTCCAAATGAAAAATACATAGAGCATTGGTTTGCCCAATTCAAAGAGCCAGCATTGAGCCACAATGAAAAGCCAAATGATTGTTCTAGAATGGTCTCGAGTCAGCCTGGACTTCAAAAAAAAAAAATTTGACTTTGCAGAAGATAATTCAACAAAGTCAAATTTTCGGTTGGTTTCGAATAAAGATCAGTTAGTAAACAACCTAGTCTTATAATTTCAATATTAAGAAAGTAGCCCAAGGGTGGCAATCCAAGAGTCCACTTACTAGGGTCAGCTAATCAAATAAAGAAGCTTTCGGGTTACATCCAGCGATTTGTCACGTTAGCACATAATGGGAAATAAAAACTAACAGAGGTATTTTAGAGCCAATGTCAGTTAGTTAAGGCAGCTTAAACTCAACTTTTGAATATGAGGTATCAACTTGTAACAGACTCCAAAATTGAGGTAGTCTTTACAATTTACCCTTTCATGTTTAAAGGTGTGGTGGGTGGAAAATGGAGATGGTGGGGAAGTTGCAAAGAATGGAAAATAAAAAGGATGTTCGTTGGGTGGGGGTGTTGTTGGGCTTTTTTTTTAAAAAAAATTTATATTTTATTTATTTTTATCTAGATGGTCATTTTTAAAAGCCACATCAAAGTTTAGTGGTGGGATATGTGTGTGCCACGTAGGTAAATAACAAAATTTTTGACAAAAAATACAACAGAGGCACGAAATTGACACGTAATAAAAGTTGAGATATGTTTGTACAACTTTTTAAAGTTGAGGTAATTATTTATAAATGAGGATTAAGCAAGATGTTAAATTTCGATTTTTAGGGATATGAAAATTTTAACACTATATTACAAATATTTCGAAAAATTTCGGCGAAATTTCGGCGAAATTTTCGACTGAGACAGGAGGCAGCGACCAGTGGAAGAGACGAGAGAAAAAGGAGAGCCGGCCTTGTCGCCTGTCGTCGCCGGGGAGAGGAGATCGGCGCGGAGAGAAGAGATTAGATGAGTTAGAGAGAGAGAGAAAGAAAAGCTAACTGAAATAATGGAAATGGAGAGAAAAGATGGCCACTGGATGAAGACTTACGGGGAGAATGGCCACTGGAGGAAGACTTACAGGGAGAATAGCCACTGGATGAAGGCTTACAGGGAGAAAAGGAAGGAAATAGGAAAGGAAAAGGAAGAGGAAGGAAAGAAAGAAAGAAAAAAAAAAAAAAGGGGGGGTCTGGNAAAGAAGAAAAAAGAAAAAAGAAAAAAGAAAAAAGTGGGGAGTCTAGAGTCTTCTTACGGGGAGAAAATGAAGAACTCATTGCAAATTCCAATACACCTTCTTCTATTAAGACTTCAGAGAAAAAAGGTGTGTGTGGTCACTAGTAAAACGACAATAAACTTGAAAACCAACGCAAAGCCAATGTGTCAACACCTTAGGAACTTGCAGAGATGTAGCAGAGTACACTAATCACAATCAAAAACCATCATTGCTTTTTAAATATATATTTAAATAAATAAAACCCACAAAGTTATTTTTAAGTACAAATTAACAATCAAATATACATAGTTTTTTTTTTTTTTGCCAATCAAATATACATACTTACATACGTAACTTTTTTTCACCATGTGCTTCAGTGCTTGTACAAATTACACCTGAGCTTCACCGAAGGAGATGGGAAAAGAAGGAAAGAAAGAAAAAAGAAAGGAAAAGAAGGAAAAAAAGAAAAAAGAAAGGAAAAGAAAAAAAGAAAAGAAAAGAAAAGAAAAAAGAAAAAAAAAAAGAAAAAAAAAGAAAAGGAAAGAAAAAAAAAAGATTTAGAATTGATCGGGGGTTAGGGTCTTTGGGCAATTGGGAAAAAAAAAAAAATGTTTGGGGTTTCGTTTGGCCGTTTTGGGGTTTTGTTTAGTTGTTTTTAAATCTAATATATTTTTATATAAAAAAATAATTTAAAATATCTTAAAAAGCCTAAACTCTAATATCATATATTATATTCTAAATAATATAGAGTATACATTATAAAATATATAGGGTTTAATGTATAAATTATAGAGTATAAAATTAGGGTATATAGAGTTTAATATTAGAATTTAGTGTATAGATTATAAAGTATAAAGAATATACTAATTTCATTTATTCATTATACTAATTTTATTTAACAGTATTTGCCTTCAGCGCACATTATATTTATCTTATATCACATGAAACTTAATATATAATTTGGTTTCTTCAATGTTTTTTATCAATATAGTAGATAATATGTTAAATAAACATATGGTACAGTTTCATTCAAAATTTCCGTAGTTTGATAGCAATTTCCGTCATTTCTATCTAATTTCTGTCGAAATTTAAAAATTTTCGAAATTTTTTCGAAATCCGAAATTTTATTCCTTAATCCATTAAAATACCTACGTCTAATTTGTTCTTTTGATTTTTATTTTCAAATACTCATTGCCGACTAAATCTTGTGGAACGCACATCAGCACTTCATAGAGTTAGCGATACCCTCCTTGTGTGTAAGGCGACTTTCCACAGGTGGCGGATTAGAAGCCTACCTGGCTATCTCTATTATCTCAAGTCTCAACTGAAGCAAGAATCCGAAATCGAAGGCCCTATCTCTCTCGCATAGCAATGGCGGCCATAAGCTCTCTTGTGGGAAGCGTGCCCCAAACCCGTCCGTCGTGGAAAAAAAGCAGAGATGACAGTTATTCGAAAAGCCGGGTGAATTCGGTGGTCTGTATTCGTGTTGGTCGTGCCCCTTTGAGCCCTTTACGTATTAATCGTCTATCCTTATTTTCTCCGACCAGGTATTTGCTTGTTTCTTTCAAATTCCATCTTAGGGTTTCTTAGCTCTTTGCTCCTCTTATATTATTCCCAAATCGTTGTATTCCTAATTCTGCTATCCCTTGAATAACTAGGCAAGGAATTACATACACTTGTAATGATTACAACGGCAAAATTCACTGAAAAACTACAATAGTTGAGCTATAATTTGACATTAAATACAACAAATCTCTTATCATTTTGAAAACTGTAGCACCACCCTTCAAAGATTAAAAAGACAGGAAAATTTAAAACAGGAAAGAAGTTACTACCTTGGTACTATTAGGCATAGACTCATAGTAAACAAGATTGCTAATGCCCGTCGAATATATAGAAGAATAGAAACCGGGATGACAATTTTTGACACAACATATGATATTTGCGGGTTAGCATTGAGCATAATTGTGTTCATGTCGAAATAGTGTTGACCATTCAACAAGATTAATAAACTGGGCGTGCTTCAATTCAACCCGCTTAACCTGAAGATAGCATGAATTGACAATTTGACATATTTCATAATCCTGTTGTGTTGACTAGTATATGGGTCACTACCAATTTAACATGTTTAATAATGGAGTGGTGTTGACCTGAAAATTTTCATTGGTTAATTTTGAATATATAGCTATTGTATTAAGATGTACCTCTATATTATGTAGCTATACATTTTCAATGCCCTCTATACTATTCATTGGATGTAAATGATAATTTTCATTTGATTTTTGACATTTTCTTGTGAATGAAAGGCGTCTGCTTGAAGTTGGTGCTGGTAGATCAGGTTTACATAGAAAGAAAAGTAATACTTGGGAACAATGTATCTCCACACTTGGAGAGCCGGTGACCAAAGCACTTTTTTGCGGGAAGTATAACTGCATTTCTAGCTCTTTTTGCCAAAGCAGAATTCGGCATCGCCTCAGAACATCTACACCAAGTGTCTTTCCTGACAAAACATCTTTTTGTTTATCCAAGCCTAAACTTGACAATGCTTTTGTAAGTAGGGCACCCCAAATTTCCCTCTGTTTGATACACCATCTGACATTTATACTCAATCTTACATCATATGTCCTGTATTTGACTTTTAGCTGTTGTATTTGTGCATGTTTATAACTTGTGATACTAGCCAGGTCGAAAAGTATTATTATTAATATTAATGAGAAAAAAATTATTATTTCAACAGTTTGGCATGGATTATACTTTTATTTCTCTCCTTCTGGGCCCTAGATATGTTCATTATAGAATTGATGGAAACTGATTGAAAATGTACCCTGCAATATGTACTTTGTACAATTTTTGAGTTAATAAACTTTTGTTTCTCTTCGGGAGAAAAAATTTACCCTGCTGCTTCAGCTCAAAACAGCATTCTTTCTCTTCAGCATGATTGATATTGTACACACTATTTGGTATTTATCAATGAAACTTAAAACTGTTTCACACCATGTGGTATTTATCAATGACTCTTAAAGAAAATTACTGATACAATTTTATGGGAATGTTGGACTGCTTTGTATTTGTACAATTTTCATTGTTACGATACACCATTTGGGTTGTGGTGTAGGTGGTGTAGGGAGGTGGCTTTTGATGTATTTGGGATTGCTGTTTGGAGGAAATATAAGGGCAAGTAGCTTCTAGGATGCAGTAGTGGTGAAAGTGGAGAAGAGAATAGAAAGTTGGAAGAAAGCCTTTTTGTCAAGGGGAGGTAGACTAACACTAATTCAATCATTTTTAAGTAGCTTGCCAATTATCATCTCTCACCCTTCAGGATTGCAAGCAGTGTGGCCAAAAGTTTAGAGAGTTTGATGATAAATTTTTAATGGGAAGGAGTGGCAAAAGGGAAGAAGAAAGGTCATTTGGTTAAATGGGATGTGGTGTCACAAGTCAAGGACAAAGGGTGTTTAGAGGTGGGGAATTCAGTGGAGAGAAATGAGGTGTTACTTGGGAAATGGTTGTTGAGATTCTTGGAGGAGAGGTATTCCCTTTGGTTTGCTGTCATTAGAAGTAAATATGGGCTGCATGAGAATGATTCGGATACCAATTTTGTGATAAAGGGCTCAAGTCAATGACCATGAAAAGACATCTTTCAAGGTAACAATTATCTCTCTTCTTGTTGTCGTTTGGAGGTGGGAAATGGGGAAATGGTGACTATTTGGGAAGAATGTTGGGCTGAGGAAACAGCTTTCTCTTAATCTTTCCTCGTATGTTCAGATTGTCACAATTCCATAATCTTTCCATTACAAGGTTGTGTGCAGATGCTCTTTCTTATCTTTTGACTTGGAATTTCGGGTTTCATAGGAATCTAAATGATCAGGAAGTTGGGAGTTACTTCATTATTATCTCAATTAGAGAATGTAAGCTGTTTCCTTCTAGGCATAATAGGAGGTTGTGGAAGTTGGAGTCGTCTGGGGTTTTTTCTTGTTTACCCTACTCAAAGCAGCTGATGGGCAATCCTTCCCTTTGCCCCTTTATTCCCTCTTGTGTAATTTGGAAGGCTAAGGTACCTCTTCAGCTATGGGTTATAGTATGGATTATTGGTCATGGAAGAGTTATGCATGTGTCATGGTTCAGAGGAGAAGACCTTCTGTTTGTCTCTCTCCCCACTTGGTGTGTTTTGTTTAAACAGGGTGCTGAAAGTGCGAATCATCTGTTTCTTCATTGCCTGGTTGCATCATTCTTATGGCTAAGACTGTTCAGGGAAGCTAATCTGAGTTGGGTCATTCCATAGTCTTGTGTTGCATTATTTGTGAGTCATAAGTTTTTTGTAGGGCGGAAGAGGGATGTGGTTCCAGGGAGATGTGTTGTACTGGCTATTTTTTGGGTTATTTGAGTGGAATGAGATAGAAGGGTATTTGATGATGTTAGGGGTGAGGAAAAGGAATATTTGTGGGAGAGGGTTTAGTTTTGGGAATCCTTATGGACTTCTTTATCTTCATAATTTAGGGGCAGTTTTTTTTCTATGTTTTCGGATTGGAAGGCTGCTCTCTCTTAGAGTTTGGAATGTTGTCTTTGATGCATCTTTTGTTTTGTGCTTATTGTAATTAGGTGCTGTTTGGAGGATATTTATTTAGTGCAATGGACATCTTGTCCTCTGTGTTTCATGGCGAAAAAAAATACAGATATTGATGCACTTTTGATGGTTTTAATAGGAAACATTCTGACGTACCTGTTATTAATGCTCAAACTTCCAAGACAATTTCATTCTGATTTATTGTGGTCCATATAATTTTTAGGTGAAGCATGTTCATGTTCCATATGCAACCTTGGGCCCAGATGAGCCACATGCAGCAAGTACAGCCTGGCCAGATGGTATTCTTGAGAAACATGATCTGGATTTATTATATCCGGGAGTAGAACAAACAGAGTTAGAGGGCTTTTTAAGTTCTGAACTTCCATCTCATCCAAAGTTGTATCGAGGACAACTGAAAAATGGGTTGCGCTATCTGATTTTACCAAATAAAGTTCCACCAAACAGGTTTAGCCTCTCCACAGGACCGCATCTAATTGGCTTATGCTTTTCTGGTTATGTAGAAAGATAGGGTAAATCCTATGTGATAATAGAAAAATCCGGGTTTCATATCCAGTTTATTTTTTAAAAATTTCATACCTGCTCTCTTACAAATAGAGCACATCTGTTGGAGTTTTAGGTTTGAAGCACACATGGAAGTTCACGTAGGATCAATCGATGAGGAAGACGATGAACAAGGAATCGCACATATGATTGAACATGTTGCTTTCCTTGGAAGTAAGAAACGCGAGAAACTTCTGGGGACAGGGGCTCGATCTAATGCTTACACTGATTTCCATCATACAGTGTTTCACATCCATTCTCCCATTAGTACAAAGGTATTCCCCTTTTTCATAAACCAGCATTCAGGATTTCATTTTTTGCCATTTTTATTAATTTTTTATTTTATCTATGTCAATACCCGAGCAAACTAACAGAATTGGTATTGATTGTTCTAGTTTTGATATATGTCAAACAGAATGCATTAAGATTAATGATCTGAGAAAGAATACATACATTTCCCCTCTCAAAACCTGATGATGTTTTTGCAAAAATAGAAAACTATAAATACAATTTGCACTGTAAACTAATTTGTATATTGTTTTAAAACCTAGGTCTTATACATGTATTGATGATAATATCTTGCTTTTCAGGATTCTGATGGAGATCTACTTCCATATGTACTGGATGCTTTGAATGAGGTATGGATGATTGATTTTTCTATATGAGCTTAGATGCATGCCTGGGTGCAGTAGATATAATACATGATTAGTATGTTGTTTGTATGTCAAAAATTTGACCCCTTTTATTTTTTTCTTTTATTGTTTTGGTCAAACCCCTTTATCTTTTCAGAACACATTTCTATAATCATCTGTTTGACAAAAAAAAAAAAAAAACCGGAAGTTGGTTGTTTTGACATCTCATCTACTTTTGCTTCATTAATGTGTACAGATCGCTTTTCACCCGAAATTTCTTTCTTCTCGTGTTGAAAAAGAACGGCGTGCTATACTTTCAGAATTACAGATGATGAATACTATAGATTATCGCGTTGACTGCCAGGTTGGGACTGAGTAGTTTTATTATTTTTAGCTAGTTATATATTATTATTCCTCATCATTATCTCAACTTTTACATATTTTGATTTTGAGTGCAGTTATTACAACATCTGCATTCTGAAAACAAGCTGAGCAAAAGGTTCCCAATTGGATTAGAGGAGCAGATTAAGAAGTGGGATGTAGATAAAATAAGGAAATTCCATGAGCGTTGGTACTTCCCCGCAAATGCAACCTTATACATTGTTGGGGATATTGATAACATCTCAAAAACAATTTACCAAATTGAAGTATGCAAGAATTCAATTATTGAATCTGTTTTTTTTTTTTTTTTTTTTTTTTTTTTTTTTCCATGTGTCTAGATTAGCAATTTTGGATTCACTTCTATGTATAGACTAAATTTAGTTGCTTTGTTGCAGGCTGTCTTTGGACAAACTGGCCTAGAAAATGAGACGGTTCCTGCACCTACTCCTAGTGCATTTGGTGCAATGGCTAGTTTCCTTGTTCCTAAGCTTTCAGTTGGTTTGACTGGAAGTTTACCTAACGAAAGATCTTCTAATTCGGTAGATCAAGCAAAAATCTTTAAAAAGGAAAGGCACACAGTTCGTCCTCCTGTGAAGCATAATTGGTCACTCCCTGGCAATAGCACGAATTTGAAGCCTCCACAGATTTTTCAGCATGAATTGATTCAAAATTTATCGTTCAATATGTTCTGCAAGGTATAATTGGTTTTGGAGAGTTTCTTCTAATTATCTGCTAAGTTGCATTTCTATTGGACTTTTATGAATATTTTTTGTTCGATAATCCTAGTAGTTTGGTTATTGTTTTTTATTCATATAGATTTAGTTACCTCTCTCTCTCTCTCTCTCTCTTTATTTCTATGCTAAGTTGCATTTCTATTGGACTATTATGAATATTTTCAGTTCAATAAATCCTTAGTAGTTTAGTTATTGTTTTGTATTGATATAAATATGGTTACCCCTCTCTCTCTCTCTCTCTCTCTCTGTGTCTCTTGCTCTCTCTAAATATTTTAGTGAACTACTGCAGATTCCTGTGAGCAGGGTTCGAACTTATGGTGACTTGCGAAATGTTCTAATGAAGAGAATATTTCTCTCTGCTCTGCATTTCCGGATTAATACAAGATACAAGGTGCACTTTCAGTGTTACGTGCACAATTTCCAGTGTCCACCATGAAAAAAAAAAATGGCTACTTTTCCTTACTAACATGTTATCTTTTGTTTTTTTAATTGGAAACAAACTTTTATTAATATGAACAGTGTGGTACAATATCCACTAAGCTTAAAAGGCAAGAACTTAGCAAATAACTATACAAGCTGTATATCAAATACAACAATTACACAAAGTAGAAGAAACTAATAAACAGCTGCATTCCAATCTGAAAGTAATGCAGAAAAAGAGATATCCCTAACTGCTGAAGGAGCTGAAGCCCATAATGATGCCCAAAAACGACCCTCTCCCATAGAAGGAACACAAGCTTTGCCTGTTTTATTGCTTGTGTTTTGCTCTCTTTTTTTTCATAAGAAACACAGGCTTTATTAATGAAAAAAAGGAGAAAGATACAGATAAAATACGAGAAGTCCATCAAAAGCAAGGTACACCCTCAAAGCAAAATCAAAGTAAATTGTTTCTTTCCAACCAACAATCCACAAAAGAGCCAAGCTCGCACACCACTAAAGTTGTTCGTGAAGCTATTATATGTTGTGCAAGTATGAAAATATAAATGGGTTTTGCTCATGGAGAGAATTAAACCTGCAGCAAACTATGGATGTTGAACTTTCTTTACCCAATGCCTGAGGTTATAAGTCATGAGTGCTGGTCATATTATCTTGTTTTCTTGCAATTTTGTCTGAAATTCTTATTGATAATGTATTGTGTCTCTAGTCCCTTTTGAGTGCTAAATAATCAGTAACATCTATTTGTTTTTAAGTTCTATGACATTGTTGAAGTCTCAAATCGGATATTTGGATCATCCAATCATGCTAGTACTAAAGCTTGGGATGTAGAAGCCAGAAGAAAATAGAAGAGAGAAAGAGAGGGAGAGAAGAAGATCAAGAACAGAGGGACACAAGGCAACTTTATGTTTTCTTTCTCAATTTAATGTGAAAACTCTCCAATCCAATAATAATAAGGCCTTTTTGTAGGCAATCCCTGCATAGTAAAATAATGCAATAACATAGTAATTAAACGCCTAAGTTATTGTATATAAAAACTAATAATAATAATTAAATCTCTAAATAAAATTCTTAAAATAAGTCTAAATAACATAGGCAATGCACCTACACCTCTAAAAAACAAATTTCCTTGCATACATCATCAGGTGGTTGATCAGAAATGCTTGTATTTGTATACCTGAAATCCTGTTATGTACTTTTTGTATGTATTTTTTTGAAAAAACATGCATCCCTTTATAAGTTAGCTAATTTTTCAAAAATTACAGAGTTCAAATCCACCATTCACTTCAATTGAATTGGATCATAGTGACTCCGGAAGGGAAGGATGCACCGTTACTACTCTAACGGTGACTGCCGAACCTAAGAATTGGCAAAGTGCAATAAGAGTTGCTGTTCAAGAGGTTTGCATTTCTGTCTTGCACTCTGAAAGGGAAGCTTGTTCTTGGGTTTCTGAGTGTAGTTTGCATGTTGTCAGTTTAGAAATTTTGTTTGTACTGCTGTCTAGAGTCTAGATGGTCAATCCTTCTTGTCCCCAACTGGACATTATTACAAAATCGTTTTTTCTTATAAAAAGTGATGCCATTATGCAAGTTTTGTTTAATGAACTCAGTTTTAGCTTCATTTAGCTCTCTAAACTAAATGTCAGCTTGCATTTCTTATCATGGTGCTCTAATTGTACCTCGTTTAGGGAGATAAATCATTTTGTTGAACTCTTATATATATTTTCGTGTACTTCAATTATTTGGCACACATGAATTAATGAACAATATTTTGTAAGTTATGAAATTAAACATGATGATTGCGATGTCTTGCTTTGTTGGAACTGCACTTTTTTGTACCTTTCCTGCTCAATCTTTGAAAGAACAAACTTTGCAGCTGGCTCAATCCCATTGAATTTCCGGTTTATGATCCAATTTTCCAGCATTTATTTTTTTTACCGATATGTTATGCATCCCTTATGTTATATATTTTCTTTGGTACAGGTTAGAAGGCTCAAAGAATTTGGTGTTACTAAGGGTGAATTAACTCGCTACATGGATGCTTTATTAAAAGATAGTGAACATCTGGCAGCTATGATTGATAATGTATCTTCTGTTGATAATTTGGATTTTATAATGGAGAGTGATGCGCTGGGCCATACCGTAATGGATCAGAGACAAGGACACGATAGTTTGGTTGCTGTTGCTGGAACAGTTACTCTCGAAGAGGTAATGAGAATCATTTCTTAGTCTCACTTGATACTGTGAATTTAATTAAAGCTTCTGAATGAATCGTTAAAAACACATATAAACACAAATCGAACAGCAGTATTCTACTTGGCAGTACTACTTGTTATATCGTATGTTCATATGCTTATCAATGTTGCCTAGAGCATGGTTCACTCTGGCACGTGTTACAAGTAGGCTTAGTTATAGTTAGTTCGCCATTTTGGATAGCAGGACACATTAGAATACTTAGGGTCAGTTTGGTACAATACTTTTATTTTTAACGACATGTAAAGGAGAGATTTAGTGATATGTGTCAAATGTATAATTTATATAGTATATGTTAAAAATAATATAGATAAACTTTTTGTGTGCTTTTCTTGGTTAAGAACTTATAATGTATTTACTTAATCCTTTGTTGATGTAAACGATGTATTTTGGTTAATCATAAATAAATAAGTAAAGGATAGAATTGGGGATGTCAGTTTAGGTGATCCAAAGCACACATGTATCATGTTTTGGGTGATGTGATCTGTATTGTAGTATGTAGGAGGTTAGGGGGTGTAGTGATCCCAGTAACTTAAGCTTCATTCCTTAAACATGCGTTCAAAATTTGAAATGATTTTGCTGGGGTCGATGGTTTTCTATTCTTTAATATAGTTACATATTTACCTGTCAAAAGTTTAGGCAAAAAAATTAAGTTGTTATTGTTGAGGAAATGCTGTTGCACTGAGATTGATGAACTAAAATTAGTTTAATCATTTGTTGTGTAGGTGAACTCTATTGGTTCTAAGGTGTTGGAATTTGTTTCTGATTTTGGAAAACCTAGTGCACCCCTTCCTGCAGCAATTGTTGCTTGTGTTCCAAAGAAAGTGCATGTTGATGGAAAGGGTGAAACTGAGTTCACCATTTACCCTAATGAGATTACAGCTGCTATGAAAGCTGGATTAGAGGAACCCATTGAAGCTGAGCCAGAGGTTTCTTTCCTAATAAACACGGCTTGCTCATTTTTTTACTTCCATTTGTAAAAATATCTATGCAATATTCTTCTGTCAAATTTGACTTTATGGCTGATTCATTTTCTCTCCTATTTGCGCAGCTTGAGGTGCCAAAAGAATTGATATCTTCGTCACAGTTACAGGAATTAAGGCAGGAGTGCGTGCCATCCTTCATTCCCTTTAGTCCTGAAACAAATGTGACAAAAGTTTATGACAAGGAAACAGGGATCACTCAATGTCGTCTTTCAAATGGAATTCCTGTAAATTACAAGGTATCTCTTGCTTATGTTTCTATGGTAATGGGATCCTTTGACACGTAATCAAGTTTTGGTACTTTTTTCTTTTTCTTAAGTCAGTCATTTTACTTGTGAGTCCGCGCCAATGGTACAGTACAAAGCAAATTACAACACAAATTTCTTCGAATCTACAAATTGAAATCGGGGACTAAACTTAGATTATAACATAGATGCTCTCCAATCTGATAAAATAGCAGAAAAAGAAATGCCCCTAAATTCTGAAGAAACCGAAGCCCAAAGAGAAGACCTGAATCTGACTTTGTCCACTTTCCATTGTCATGTATTGTTTTTGTGCATAGCAATAAAGTTTTGTTTCCTCTCCCAAAAAAAAAAAAATCTTGTCAGTCATGTACTTTTTTCTATCTCTCTTCTATTAAATAATTTTTCACTTCTCATCATTGTGCTATGTAAGAAGATTGAAATATGGAAATCTGTGAAAGAGTGAGTGCAGCTTAAATTCTTAATCACAACATGCATTCTTGTAGATGATTATTTAGTGTTGAAGTGTAATCTCAGTTGATATCGATCATTACTTCGAAACATAAGATGTCATTGGCCTGCACCTATAGTTTCTCTCGTTTTTATGGTTATTTTCTTTCACCATTATTGATGGGAAGATGCGCATGAGTAATAGACTGTAACATTATTGTAGATGACTAACAGTGTTGAAGAGTCATCGCAGTTGATATCAATCAATACTTTGAAACATAGGATGTTGTTAGCTTACACCTGTAGTTTCTTTCATTTTTGTGATCCTTTTCTTTAACCATTATTGATGGGAATATGTGCATGAGTAATGGGCTGTTACCAACTGACCACATATATCTTTGTTCAATCGCAGATTTCAAAAAGTGAGGCTCGGGGAGGTGTAATGCGGCTTATTGTTGGCGGTGGACGAGCAGCAGAAAGTTCTGAGTCAAGAGGTTCTGTTGTTGTAGGTGTACGGACTCTTAGCGAGGGAGGTCGTGTTGGCAACTTTTCAAGGGAGCAGGTATCTCAATTCCTCTCTCTCTTTCTCTCTCTCCCCCCTCTCAAGTTTTACAAATATTAGGTGCATGGAATTTTTTTTTTTATATATTGCTGTTTTTTCTGCATAGTAGATTCTTTCCTCTTGAATAATTCATTAATTATACCTTTGAGTCAGATGTTGGTTAAGTAAATTAGGAATCATAAAAGGTCATTATGTAAATTAGTTTTCAGAACTCACCAGTAATCTTTGAAAGATCAAATAGCTGGCTAGAGAGACTGAGAGAGAGAAATAAGGTATCTGTATTGCTCTCTCTCTCTCTCTCTCTCTCTCTCCCTCCCCCCCCCCTTCTCTCTCTAAAGGTTTGCATATATTAGATGCATGTAAGATTTTTTTTGAATATTGCTAAATTATTTCTGCATAGGAGATTCTTTCCTCTTGGATAATTCATTAATTATATCTGTATGTTTGTTAAGTAAATTAGGTATCATAAATTCATCATGTACATTAGCTTTCACAACTCACAAGTAATCTTTGGAAATGCAAATAGCTGACCTATTAATTGTGAGTCATTTTCTGTGTTTTCCATACTATCTGGCAATAAATTTTTCAATAATTTGCAAGTTGTGTATTCAAAAAATATCTAGAAAAGAACTGAGCACTACATGTTTGCTATTTTGTTTCTTATAGCTATAACTCTTTTGCTCCCTCCCGGAAATGACATTCAATTATAAAGTGGGACTATGTTGTGTACTTGCAATATTTTTATGTGACAGCAGTTGTTGATCAATAAGAAGAGATCCATAATCATATGCAGACTATTAAATATGGTATCTGTAATTTTTTTTAATATTAGGAGCACTTTACTCTTTTCATTATAATATCTCCACTTCCCTCATTTTGCTGATATTATGTCTCATGTGTGTGTATTGTTGTTCTCAGGTAGAACTGTTCTGTGTGAATCACCTGATTAATTGCTCTTTGGAGTCCACCGAGGAGTTTATTTCTATGGAATTCCGTTTCACTTTAAGAGATAATGGGATGCGTGCGGCGTTCCAGTTGCTTCATATGGTACTTGAGGTAACCCCATTGTGACTTGTGATCTATGTGCTGGTTTGTGGATGTTGTTGGGCATTTCTTGTCATGGTGTTGTCCACATGTTTTGGACACAATGTGTTGTAGTTTCTGTTTCATAGGGGGCATAGCAGATGCATGCTTTAGAATAGATGAATTTATAATGTATGCTTGATGATATTGCTTGCTGACTTGCAGCGTAGTGTCTGGCTGGATGATGCATTTGATAGAGCAAGGCAATTGTATTTGTCATATTACCGGTCCATTCCCAAAAGCTTGGAGCGCTCAACTGCTCACAAACTCATGTTAGCAATGTTGGACGGAGATGAGCGGTTTGTAGAGCCTACACCAAAGTCATTGCAAAATTTGACATTGCAATCTGTAAAGGATGCGGTGATGAACCAATTTGTAGGCAATAACATGGAGGTGTGTAATTTTTTACCTGGTGATTTTTTTGTACGAGTATGAACATAACATATAAATACAACATTTCTCATTATCCAAGGCTGCATGTGCTTATTTTTTAGGTAAGTATTGTCGGGGACTTCTCGCATGAGGATATTGAGTCTTGTATTCTTGATTACCTGGGAACTGTAAGATCGACAAGAAATTATGAGGGGGAGCATAAGTATAATCCGGTTGTGTTTCGATCATCTCCTTCTGATTTGCAGTCTCAGCAAGTGCGTATACATGCATTTATTGGAATTTGGATGGCGGAATGTCTGTAATGCTTTGAATTGTGCTCATTGTTTATTTCCTTTTAAACAGGTATTCTTGAAAGATACAGATGAGAGAGCATGTGCATATATTGCAGGCCCTGCACCAAACCGTTGGGGTTTTACTGTCGATGGTAAAGACCTGTTTGAGTCAATTTGTGATGTTTCAACTAATGATGGTGAGTTGTATCAAATCTGGATTTAGGTATTGGATTTGCATCTTATTGAGATGTAGTTACTTATGTGTTGTAGCTGGTAATTGATTATGCAGATGCACAACAGATATCTGAGGAGCTGCTTATGGAGGGTAAGGATATTCAGAAGGATCTGCAAAGAAAACTTCGTGGTCATCCTCTTTTCTTTGGCATCACAATGGGGCTCCTGGCCGAGATTATAAATTCTAGGTAATTTTTTGGCTTAATTATTCCAATGACCTCATGAACATAACTTTTGTCTCACTATGCTCCTTAAACTTCATTTGTCTCACGTCACTCCTTGAACTTCATTCCGTGTTTCAAAAAACCCTGTTAATTATGTCAAGTCCTCAATTAGACTTTCTCACAAACTCAGGTTGTGGGTCCCAGTTCGTCATTTCCATCTCATTGCCACTAAGAGCATCTCCATTCATTTCCAAATATTTTCCTCCAATTTTAGAATAAGTTTGAGAAAAAAAGTTAAAATTGGGGAGTGGCTATCCAATGCTAAATTAGAAATTTTCCCCAAGTCTTTTTTTTTTTTTTTTCGTTTGATTTCCAGTCTAAAATGACGGTTGAAGGTTTGGGAAGTCTCATCCATTCAACTTGATTTAGGGAAATTTTTAGGAAAAAGCTCAAATTTGGGGATATTTTAAGGAAGGGTTGGAGCTGTATTGTAAGTCATTTTCCCCCAAATTTAAATTGGGAGAAATATTTAGGGAAGGGCTGGAGATGCTCTAACTAGGACTCATAACTTACCACGTGGACAAAATCTGAAACCCTAATATTTGAAAAAAGTTAAAACAAATTAGAAATTCAATTAAGGAAAAATATAAAAAATAAAAAACAACAAGCCCCACCTAAAAAACATCAGACCCACCTTCCTCTCCCCTACCTGACCCCTTCCATTCCCTTCCTCACCCCCGGAGACTCATCCCACTGGTAGCCACTCTAAGAGTAGGAGACAGTGGTGGTGTTGGCGAAACACCAAACTCTGTGGTGGCATTGGCAACCCAGGTCACCATCAACAAGTTTTGGCAGTGGCAGAGAAAGGCGTGTTCATTGGTTTTTCGGAATCAGTTGGCAATACAAACACCAGGGGTTTTAGATCAGCGCTGGTGGTGTCGTACGTCAAAGTCGGGTGGCCGGCCCAATTGGAGCTTATGTAGGACAACTTGGGTCAAAATAATAGTTTTGGGTTATTTCTAATCTTTGGGTTTCATATTTCAATTAGGATTAGTATTGGTTTCCCAGTAGGAGGGGTTTCTCTTCTATGTTTCCTAGTAAAAATAGGGTATGAATTAGTTTCCTTTGTTAATTAGGCTTTCCCTTTTATTTTTCCTAGTAAGAGTAGGGTTTGTTGCCTATATAAAGGCATAGTTGCTGTGTTTATCATAATCTTTTAATAAAACTTTGAGACTTTTCTCAATCTAGTGGATTCCAGTGTTCTTGTTTTGGGTTTAGATGCTTGTCTACACCTTGGTTCTAGTTTTTTGATGCATCAAGCTTACTGTTTAAACCTCCTCCTTGTTTTGCTTTTGTTGGAAGCTCTCAAAACTGTAGAAAGGCTTCTCCTTTCTTGTAAAAGATGAATGTTATATTCTTTTTTCATTTCTGTTCTTGCTGTGAGAGAGAGATGGTCTATGAGTGGAAAAAAAAAACTGTTTTTCTTTTGTTTTTCCCTGTCGTGAAGGAGAGGAAGAATATGAGGGGTATTTTTGGTTTTTGAGTGATATTTTTGTTTTTCCTTCCCTGTCGTGGAAAAATTATTGGGTATAACCGATATACCGCTACATGGTGTAACCACTCCACGTGTAAGGGTATTGTTTGACGACATGTTTATATTTGTAGGGTATAGTTTTGATAACATTCACCCATATTATAACACATAAATTAGTTATACCACGTGACAGTATATCGGTTATACATAATAATTTCTCCCTATTTTGAAGGAGTGGAAGAATATGAGTAGAAAAAATGGCTTTTCTGGAAGAGGTATTTCCCCATGCTGATCAACATCCGATCAGATTAAGAGGGAAAGGGATGGGAGGAGGAAGTTGCTGCGGGTGGGGGAGGAGTTTGGGTGTTTTTTATTTTTTTTAGTTATTTTACTTTTTTGTTTGGCGGAATTTTCAATTTTGTTATAGTTTTTTTTAAATATAGAGTTTTAAACAATTTTTTATTATTGTTTGTCCATATGGCATCCACATGTCTTTTACATAAGTTGGGCCCACGTAGGTACCATGTCAGCACTTTCAATGGATTTCTTAACGGAGTTGACGGAAGTGTGCTAAGTGAGACACAAAAAAAAACTTTCAGAGGACAAAGTGAAACAAATGAAGTTTCAAGGGATGTGAGATTTAACTAAGCTACAGGGGGCACTAGTGTAATTAAGTCTAATTTTTTCTGCACATCTGCATAAAGCAAGCCTGTGAAGTTCAATTTTATCTGCAAATGTGTTCATCCTTACCCGTGATCTGCATGCTCTGCAATTTATATGCGAAATGTGTTATTTCTTCATGCTGTGCAATGACTTGTGTTTGTAAGTCTTCCTGTTGTTGGTTTTCTATCATTCATTAAAGTGAAATATTCCATGTGCTTTGCACAGGCTTTTTACAACTGTCAGAGATTCCCTTGGATTGACATATGATGTATCATTCGAGTTGAACCTTTTTGATAGGCTGAATCTTGGATGGTATGTCATATCTGTAACATCGACTCCTGGAAAGGTATGTATTCTGTTTTTGTCTATATATACAAGCAAAGATGTTCTGCCATACCCACACTCTTCACAGGTTTAGGTCTAATAAACATTCAGGTTCACAAAGCTGTTGATGCATGCAAGAATGTCCTTAGAGGTTTGCATAGCAACAAGATTTCTCAAAGGGAGTTGGACAGGGTTAGTTTCTTCTCTTTTCAGGTTTTGTGTTCTAATAAAGGATTTTTGTTTTAATTAAGAGGAATTCTCTTGACCTTTTCTCTTATTTATTTATTTATGTCAACATTGTAGGCAAAACGAACCCTTCTGATGAGACATGAAGCTGAGATCAAGTCGAATGCCTATTGGCTTGGACTGTTAGCTCACTTGCAAGCTTCTTCTGTCCCAAGGAAGGTAAACTATAAATTTTTTTTACCGTAACTTCCCATTCTTTAGAGATTACAGTTGATACTCATGAAAAATAAATAAGTGGATAGAATACAATTTTATTACTGTTTTTAGTGCTTAAATTGTCACTTTGACTTATAATTTCTTAAGGTTTCTGTTCAAAATAAAAATGAATTGTAACCAAAAATCAAAGTAAACACTGTTGTACATCAAGATATTCTGTTTCATAGTGCTGTTTGGTTCAGGACATATCTTGCATCAAAGATCTTACAATTTTGTATGAAGTTGCTGCTATTGAGGACATATACCTTGCGTATGATCAATTGAAAGTTGATGATGATTCTTTATACTCATGCATTGGAATTGCTGGGGCTCAGGCTGGTGACGAAATGGCTGGTGAGGACATAATTTGTACTCCGTTTAAGTGTTGAACTCTTGTCTAGCTGCATACTACAGTTGAAACTTTCAAAGAACAGTGAATTATCTTAACCAATCAACAAAGGTTTTTAGATACATGGATTGACTTCAACTAGACTGGTAATGAGACCTTATAGAAATATGAGGGTTTGTTTGGTATCCTTTCCGATTTTTTTTTTTTTTTTCATCTATGGTTTATACAGATGAAATAAGGAAGAAAATATTTGAAAACTGGTTTTGGAATCCCAAACCGAATGGGGCCTCACCTTTTCTGTATATTTGAAATTTTGAACCAGCTTACTTTGCCTAAGGGTGCATTACCTTTAGTTATGACTGCTGAGTCTGCTTTTGCCACATAAGTTATACTTGCTTTCCTTATCTCATGAACCTATACTGTGCTGCTTCTGTAGAAATCGAAGAATCAGATGAAGGCTTTCCTGGAGTTTTCCCTGTTGGGCGTGGTTTATCTACGATGACACGGCCTACAACATGACTTTCACATGTAGTAAAGAGATATGTAGCATTAAGGTATATCCACAAGCTTGAGGTTTTCATTTTTCTTTTTGATATGGCTGTTTGAGAGTCACTGAAACTTATAAGCAGGCAACTCAGGGAAGCCTGTGAATACATTTTCAAAGTTTCATCTTCTTTTGGTGTTCTCTTAATGACTACGACTATATTTTCTGGATTAAATGCATTTATGTCATGGATCTTATTAAAGATAACTGTTTAACAAAGTGGTCATGAATAATTTGCTGCATATTAAAAAAAAAAAAAAAGGAAAAAGAAGAAGAAAGAATGATTCTCATGTGAAATGAGCTAATTAACTTAGTTTTAGGTATGAATGTATATAATTTTCACAGAGTAGATTGTCAGGACTCTGCGTCGTTTATGGCAATAAATGACACCATGTTCATGAAATTTCTTGACAAAAAAAGGGGAAGACGTAAGGTGCTCATGTGCTTCATGTCTGGGACTGAGAATATTGACTTTGTAGCTTCAGTAGCATGTATATATGACTCACTGAAAATGTAAATGGTTTTTGACCTTGCGTTATGGTGATTAGAGGTGTACTTGACTTTCCACATTTGGAAAACAGGTCTGATTGTCAGAAGGGAGAACCACTTGATTTCAAAGGCCTTGTTAACAAAGTTGTGGCAGAACAAATTATTGTATGGAGCTGTTGTGCACATTACATCTCAGACCATTCAAGGTGAACACCTCAACTGGCTTGATTGACATGCTCCTGCATATTATTTCCATCGGGAGCATTTGGAATCCACTGATGCTGAATGCATTCCTAGTACAACTGAACATTGAAAACTAAAAAGACAGTTATGGTCATCACTGTGTAGTACACTAGTACATAATTGCGGCTAGGTCAAGTAGATTGGGAATTTAGGCCAATTCTTTCATATTGTAAATTCATAAGCCTATTCGTTTTCAGAATTTTGTTAACCTCTGCAATCAACACTCTCTTGACCTTTGTCTGCTACTGTTAACTTGTTTTTGGGTTCCTTTTAAAAAAAAAAAAAAAAAAGTAGTTGATGTGTGGACAGGACATGGGGGTTTGAATCCCCCAGAGGAAGGAGGGCCTTAAGCAATCAGGATGTCCCTTGGGGATTATTGTGGTGGCCAATGTATGCTGTAACAGTTTCATATTAGATTTCACAAATCCGAATAGAGATTCATGCTTTGTATTGTACTTGTTTTCAGCTGCGGCCCCAGAGTTTTATTGAGATACGTCTCCATTTTCAGGAGACTGGTTGAACCCTCTGCCTGACTGCAGGATGCAACTAAAGGAATAGAATGAACTGAAGAATAACACGGACGTGTAATATTAAGCAACACATCATTACACAATTAACACCTGCAATTTGCGCAGGTGACTTCTATATAGCAGTCTGCAAGCTATGCTTCCCGCCAATTAAAATTCGTAACTCCCTAACTTCTCTCGCAATACTCATGCTAATTGATCCCAATTAATTTTGATGATCTGTCCACTGCTGAGTGAGCTTCACTTATTGGCTTTCTATTAGCGACGTTTCAGTTTAGACTTGATTACACACCTAATTGGATTCCAGACAGCGTTGATTTATAGAACTTTTATTGTAATCAACAATAGTCTATGACAAGTCAAGCAAAGGAAATTCACGAAGCAACATGGGTAAACCATGAATGGTTAAAATGTCAGTATGTAGCTTTAACAGACCGGGTAAGATTTTCTTAGCAAAAAACTGGATAAGATTTACAAATTTACTTTTAAGTTAATGCTCAGAGGTTGATGACAATTTTACCACAAAAAAAAAAGTATCAAAACTCAAGATACTCCTTTTTTGCATTTGTTAGGAACTCAGGATAGTCCAATTGAAAGCCTCGTTGAATTGCTCCTACTACACCCAAGATCAATGTCCCTACCCCTAATAAAAAATAAATAAAGAGTATCAAAACTCAAGATAATGTCCATTTACAGTTATTCCAACCGTGTTCTTCTGCAATTACTCAGGGCAGGTAATTTCACCAGCAGAGTGAATAAAGCCCATTAATCCATAATCACATACAGTATATTTTGTTAAACATACTTCACTAGAAAACTGAAGTATTACAATTTGCAACTGAGGTTTTATAGTTCCAATAAATGTTCCAACAAAGACGGTAAATAGACTAGATATTCCAAATCCTTCAAACAACTACATGACCAGAAAACAAAGCACGTAGCGTTTATACATATAAAAGAGATTCAACAGCAGTAGCCAGCAGCTCATCTGCAGCTTCAATTTACTAACCATCCCAGGGAAATTATTTTGGTTTCTCTCACGGATCTCTTTGTCCCTCTCTGCCAGTTGAACCAGAGACATGCTGGACTTTGGTGGGACATAAAATCAACAAGGTCCAAGGGGACCCAGCAGGGGAAAATTAATCAGAGCATCCTCCTCGCTGCGCTCTCAACTTAAAAATTTAGAACATCCATCTCCACTGTCAGCCATCTTTTTAGAACCTCAAATGCCACGGGGTAGTTTAAGGTCAGAGAGAAAAGCACTTATCATTGCTGCATACACAAAAATCTCAGGTTTCATTTCCTTCTCTTCCATCTCACGAAGATAAACTAAAGCCCCATCAGGCCTACCACACTTGCAAAGACCGGTAATGAGAGCCATAAAAGCAATTCTGTTTGGAGCACATCCTTTCTTGCCCATATTGTTCCAAAGCACAAGAGCATCATCGACCCTTCCAGCATTGCATAACCCATCTATTAATGTTGTGTAAGTAATCACATTAGGTTCTCTATCTTCACCAAACATCCTGGAGAGGCAAAGCATGGCTTTATCCACATCACCATTTTTACACCATCCATCTATCAACAGATTGTAGGTTACAACTGAGGGAACAAGCCCCTTCATCACCATCTCATTCAGAAGGTATTCGGCTTCTGAAACTCTTTTTCCCTTACAAAGCCCATTTATCAATATGTTATAAGAAACTACATCAGGACAATAACCAAGAGCAAAGATGTCCTGGAAGCACTGCAAAGCTCGATCTACTTCTTGAATTTTGATTAATCCATTCATAGCCGTAGAATAGGCAACTATATCCGGGAGAAAACCTTCTCGAACCATGTTATCAAGAAAATTACAAGCTTCAACTGCCTTTCCATGTTTGCACAGCTGCTTCACAAGCAAGGTGGCATATTTTATCCATGGTTCATGTCCACAAACACGCATCTCCTTCACTAGGTTAAGGGCTCCTACGACATCCTCTCGCCTACAGAGGCACCCAAATATAGAGTTGTGGGTAAAATGTGTTGGTTTAAGTCCTGATTGCTCCATCTCTCTCAGAAGCTTATAACTTTCCTCCAATCTATTTGAATTGCACAGTACAACAATCAAATTATTATAAATTAATACATTTGGTTTACAGCCAATCTGGATCATATCTTCGAAGAGGCTTAAGGCCATGTCCAACTTTCCAAACTTCAGTAGACCATTAATAACAATTTCAAAATAAGTGGTGACAGGACGAACCCTTTTCTTAACTATAAGGAGTTTATTTACCTCAGCCTCAGCATCAGCATCAGATTTATTCACAGTCATTGCCTGAAGCAGTTGATAAGCTTTATCAATGGAGCCGTTATTGATAAGACCTTTCAGCACAGAAGTGTAAAGCAAAAGCATATCCTCTTCTTCTAAATCTTCCTGGCTTTCCTCAAGTACCCGAATCATTTCTCCTTCATCAGAAAAAGATGATATGAGCTTTGTCAGTATCCCAACATCAGAATGGATTCCCAACTCCTTCATTTCCGAATACATAGACAAGGCTTTCTCAAGCTCTTTATTCTTACAGAGTCCTCCAATCAATACATCATAAAGAGAAACATTAAGAGAGAAACCTGACTTCCCCATTTTATCAAACAATTGAAGGGCCTTATCCACTCTGGACTCCCTGACAAACCCATGAATCAAAACATGAAATGTCTTTTCATTCAATCTGAGATTGTGGTCTTCCATTCTTTCAATCAAATCAAAAGCCTTATCCACCTCACCCCACTTGCTAAAAGACAACACCAAGATAGACAAGACATGGGCATCAACCCACCGCCTCTCATACATTTCATTGAAAACATTCAAAGCCTTTTCAAACTTCCCTGCATTGCAAAAAACCTGCAATGCCGGGGTCAGTGTGTACTTATCGAATTCCCACCCAGAATCTCGCATTTCTTTCAATCTCATTTCAAACAATTCAATTGAACTAGACTTAGATATAGCCTCCAACAAACAATTGTAGCTATAACTATTTGGAACACAAAGACCCTTTATTTTAACTTGATCAAACAAAAAGTTAGCTTCTTCAACCAACTCCACACTACCTAAACATCTTATAAAGAAACCCAAAGCTCCAGGAGTCATGGAACACTTGGAATTCACAATTTCCATTGTCATAGCTCTCATTGGGACATTTTGTCGAGCGCGTGATAGATGAGAGGCCATGGCATTGTAAGTATAGCTATTGTGCTTGTACCCACATTGGTTTGATGCCCATGTAAAGAACATGTGAGCTATTTTCCAGCTCTTTAGGCCATTTAGCACACTTTCGACTGCTTTGGTGGTGATTCTTGAGGCAAGGTTCTTCAACTCTGGGTTGTCTGGGGAAAAGGGTTGCTTGGTGAAGATGGAAATGAGACCATTGGTGGTGTGGCTGAGGTCTGAAGGAAGAGAAGGGTCGGTATGGGTTTTGGTGCAAATGGGTCTTGGAGGATTTAATGAGGGTCTGAGGTTCTTGGTGAAGAGGAGTGAAAGAAGCGCATTTGGGTTGGTGGACTTCATTGATTTTCAGAGATTTTGATGGCTTTTTGAAATTCTTGGCAATGTCATTACGAAACGACTATGATGCCACCTGCCTTGTCATGTTGTGAAATTCTCTCTCTCAGAGTCTGAGTCTCCGTCATCAGTGTGCCCACCAATCCTCAACCTTTCAACGGCTCAATACGCGCGACAGAGATTCTGCTGCAAAAGCAGCTTATAAGTGTTGCATGAGTTGCATCCTCAACCCTAAACCCCTCTTATGTAGAGGAATAGTGAGATCTAATCTACGGATGGGCTAAACAAATGTATTTCCAATATATTTTCTTCATCAGTAGTTTACTTTGCGACATCTTATCCAGACCAAAAGAAAGGATAATTGGTCCACCTCCGAGAACATAAGGATGAATGAGCAGCTGCTCAGAGGAAAACGCAACAAGTGACCAATTTATACTTAAAATAGCATAAATTTCTTCCTACAATACTGGGTTTCTTTGATTGGCACAAGTGCCAAACGACTTCTCTAGTCAAGCCTTCACTGAACACCTCTAATCAGTGAAAACTGAAAACTAAAAATTTGATTAAAATTTGGTGTAAAAGATAGAAAAATGTGAAGAAAAACTATGAATGAATGAGGTATATACAGTGTTTTGGGTTTTCTAGCCATTAAAAATTTCTGGAATTTTTTTGATATGTTTTCAGATTTTTTTTCAATTTTTATGATAAAAAAATAGGCTTATTCATACCATTGTCCCTGTAAGATACACTTTTTCTCACTTTGCTCCCTGAAACTTAAATTCTCTCAGTTTACCACCTGAACTTCAAACAGTTGTTACAAAAAACCTTATGCCGTCAACTCTATCAATTTTTCCGATAAAAAAGCTGACGTGACACTTATATGACATGTGTGAGACCCTTTTCTAGTTATGTAACATCCATGAAGACACTAAAAATTATAAAAAATTGACACTAAGCTCAAAATTTGCAACGTCCCCTACTCATATAATTATATTTTTTATAATTTTTAGTGTCTGTATGGATGTTATATAACTAGAAAAGGGTTTCACCTATGCCATATAGGTGTCACGTCAGCTTTTTTAATGGAAAAATTGATAGAGTTGACGGTATAGGGTTTTTTGCAATAACTATTTGAAGTTTATGTGGCAAACTGAGAGAATTTAAGTTTCAGGGGGCAAAGTGAAAAAAAGTGTATCTTACAGGGGCTAATGGTATGAATAAGCCAAAAAAATATAATGGACACAAGATCTAGGCCGATGAGTTGCAAGGACCTATTGATCTGAGCCACACAGTCTTCAAATCAAAATGTGCCATCATATTTAAACGAGGACCGTCCGAACAGTCGGATAACCTGGGCCCTTTGTCTTCAAGACGCGCACGGGAGGCGCGTCATCCTCAATTCGTGTCAGAGCCCGGACCCGCTTCTGAAGCTTTTGTCGGCCATATATGGTCATAAGTTTGGTTTCAGGTTGTTTTGGGGCAGCAAACTCTAGTCGTTGGTGTTTGCTGATGCTCATTTGTTACCTAAATATGGGAAGGAGTTAGGGCCTATTTGGTTTTATGCATTTTTTAAAGGCTATTCAGATCATCCTAAATTGCAAAATTGAGCATCCTATTTTAAAATTCTAACTTTACCCTTAAAACAAAAAAATTTCAATTTTGTTCGTTGGGTCATTCGACAGTTATCTACCGAAATATTTATGGTTATTCGACAGTTATCTGCTGAACATTGGTGAATTATTCGGTGGATAACTACCGAATGGAAATGAAAAAGGCATTCGACAGTTATCTGTCGAAATATTTGCATTTATTCGACACTTATCTGCCGAACATTGGTGGATATTTCGGTAGATGACCACCGAATAGATCTGAATGATTTTATCATGTTTTTGCAATAAAGGGTAAAATAGAAAAAAAGTTGAAAAAAATTTATTAGAGTGGTCAACTCAGCACAAAAGTGTGGTTTGCATAACCTTCCTTTTTTTCTAAAGGAAAGAAAATGTAAGATTCCCTTTTTGGGCGTTAGCTACCCATTAGCCAATAAATGATTTTCTATGTCTACACTTACCAAATATGAGAATACACTTCCAAAATCTGAATCAAACTGATCCTTACTAGAATTGTTCATTTTAAACTTTAGAGCAGGATTGTTACAATCTTTAAAAATTAATTTTTAAATTGAAGTAGAAATAAAAAAACATCTTCATTTGGATTGTAGTTTAGTAATATATATGGAAAGATTAGTATACTTTTCTTACCAAACGATATTAGAGGATTAGAAATTAGAATTTGAAATATCGGATGTAGAGATAGGTAAACTATAAGCCCCACGAAAAGATCAAAGATAACTAAATTAAAACCTAAAACAACTTAATATTATACATAATCACAACATCAGTACAAGAAAACGAGGTTCCCAACCCTTCAGCTCATCCTTTTGCTATTTAATTTTAATTATTGTCGTAATGCTACTACTACTGTCACCATAACCTTTTCCACATTCATAGTCTAATCTTAATATCTATATGTCATACATGAGAACATGCACATGGCCAAAGCTTACATAACATGCAAGCAAATCTGCCAAAGAAAATCGGAAAGAAGAACTAGTTGGTGCAAATTTCAGTGAAAAAAAAAAATGTACTGTGAAACGACCATCTTGTATCAGATGGGAAATCCAGAAGTAAGCAGAACTTGGCCGCCATGTTTCTCATTTCAATAACAAGGCCATATAATACAAACATTGTACACAGCAATGAATAGTCTTTTCCCAAGTGAAAGAGACATAATATGAATGACCATACAAGGGCTATAACCCTTGTTGTGCAACTTGTACAAATGATCTTTTAATTTGCTAGAAAAAGATGGTCCATAAATTCTGCTAGCTGTTTCCAGATGTGGAGACTTCAGCACTGCAAACTGGGCAGACCTGCAGTTCAGTGCAAGTCATAATTTAGTAGCTTTCAGGCTAAAAAAACCCTATACATTTACAGCATATTGATATATCAGTAACATACAATATTGCTTATATATCCAAAAAAGATAAGTACCATTTATCCACAAGAGCATAATAATAATAATAAGAAATCACCAATGCTTCAACTAAAATCAAATGAATTTTAAATGAAAACCATGGGCATGTTATTCTTATCATCTTCCATTTTCAGAATTTCCTTCACAGTACTTAAGAAATTATTGGAACCAGAAAACATATGACAACTTTTCAAAGCACGACCAGATAACATGAATTGCACATCTTTTCAGCAAACTATGTCCAATTTTAACGACACTGTTTGTCATAATATACATATCGATATTACAATAATTTAACTGGTTTAAACTTTAATGCCAGAGCATGTCAAAAAGCACCTGACAAAGATAAACAGGTTGGATTTCAACCCTCAGGAAACTCTTAACATATAAATTGTCCCAAATTAGTTTTTCTCACGTATCAGAAACCACTAAAGAAAAATATGGTTGTTCACACAAACTGCTTCCACATTATTTCCAGCTTAAGAGCCCTCAACCAGACTAACAGATTTGAAGGGATCAAAATTCACAAAACACATGGTAATGAAGACTACAAGTGTCAGAACTTGATGACAGAAAGCATCAAGTTTGATTTGAAAAAAAAAAAAAAGGAAAAAGAAAAAGTCTCCAAGTATATTTTTGAGAGAATGGAATAAAAAAAAAACTGTTTTTAAGAAAAGGATTAAGAAAAAAATTAATTTCATTAATAGATTATATAAAGAAGTAACAACCATTCAATTGGCAGTGTACAGAAAACTCAAAATTTCAAAACCATACCTTGTTTATTGTCAACCAATTATTTATGCACTCAGAATGATAGGAATGTTTGCAAGAAAGTACGGTCAAGTTCTCACCATCCTCATAGTCCAACCGACAAATGACACACCTGAAACAGTAGTACAAAAATATAAAAACACAACTTCTATAAAAGCTCAAAAAAGTAAAAATTGCGTGCTTACGACTCATTGCTTCCATTCTGACTGCTTCCTGTCTTGTAGCTTACTGAAGGCAATGAGGCGATTGTATTGGCTGAAAGCCCTCTGCTCTCAGTTCCAACAACTTCACCCAGTGCAAGTAACTCCTGAGATAGTTATATAACGTTCATAGAAACAAGCCATGAAATAAATGCACTACTAAAAGCACTAGAATCCAAAGCCAGCTTACCTCGTATGAAAGTTCATCTGGGTCAACCTCCTCCCATGTATCCTACAAACCAACAGTAGATGAGATGCATAGATTCAATGCAGACAGAACATGCCAGTCTTGTATAAGATTAGGTAAAATTTGGTAGTCTCATACAATCTTAAATCTATTGCTGATAAAGCAATTGGAAAATAATGTTGAAAGAGCTGCATAATATGACCGGCTAAAGCACAAGGTCCCATGTCACATTCAACTATATACACAGAGAAAACATATATATTTTATAGAGAGAAAATTGTACCTCATACAGTAAGGAAATACATTTCCAAATGACATATTTAAAAGGACAACAACTGCTTAACCCTACCCTATGTATATTCACCTGAAAATAGGGGAAGAAATTCATCATACCAACATTTCATGGAAGAGAGTCGGATTCTGAGCTTCCCTATGGGCTTCGGTTTCTTCGGAGTTTAGAGACTTTTCTTTTTCTATCATTACGCTGGATTGGAAGGCTGAAGTGTCTTAGATTCTTGATTTATGCTTGTTTCTGTTCTGTTGAGTTGTTCTTTACTGTAAATTTTTTAGCTTTGTGATGGTGGATAGTTTGTCCACTATGATGTACATTCTGTTTTCTATTAATAAAAGTATGTCTTTTATCAAAAAAAAAATTATATATATATCATACCAACATTTTAAACCGAGAAGGCATTTATGTGACTCATGATGCCTCAAGACAATGGAATTAGTTAAATCATTAAGGAAACGTTTCGAATTGTACACTAGGTATAGTACAATAATAGAATTAAACCAACTGACTGTCTTTCCTTATCCTCGTATGGTCGTATATAATTTGCCCTTAACCCTAACTATTAGGCTTTTAACATGCAACAAACCCAAGTTTTTGTAAACAGTTTACCGCCATATTCTTATAACTAACCAGTCTCACACCACTCCTCAAAAAAAAAAAAAAGCTGCTATTTGCACACCTTTTTTTTTCTTTTTGCACACAATTTTCTCCTATACACCCCTTACTCTCTTCTAAAATTTAAAATTTCTTTTAACACACCTCCTCCCATTACCAAAATACCCTAAATTAGTCATCTTATCAAATTTCTCATTGCACACCCACCCCACCCCACCCCATCAAACACCACACACCCCACCCAACATCCAAACAATACACACCTCCCTTCCAGCAAACACACCCCACCTCCCACCCCAGCCACCCCTCACCACCGCCTGCAGCACCCCCAACCCCACCTCTCTCACTCTTCCCTCCCTTTTCTCTCTCTGAAAAACCCAAAAACACACTACATGCATTGCCTCCTCTCCAACCTTCATCACTACCCAGTTCAAGCACGTACACCACATAGGTAATGGAGGAAAATTAAGTGTTGACAAAAATAACTAGATCAAAGAGAGAAAAAATGTGCCCCCTAAAAAAATGATTGATTTCTTTTTATTATGTCGGTATTAGTAAATACCTTAATGAGCTTATCCTATTCCTACTTACATCTCAACGTACTCAAACCTCAATAAAATGTTTGAGCTGATCATTCTCCATTTGCTATTTTTAATGATACCCACAATTTACATTCGAAAGGGGTTAGCCCATCCAAATTGCCCATGCTCAATTTCTCTACTGCTACTCCAACGCCCGACCACGCTGCCCACGCCGCCACAGTCCGTTCGGCACTGGTCGCTGAAAATGTGAGTTTCGTTCGGCAGCTACCCACCGAACATCCAGGACCAGTACAGCAGGTACCCACCGAACCAGCTGCAGTTTTTTTGTTGGCAGCGGTTCGCTGTGGTTGCAGCAGGTAGAGGTGCGGCGTGTTATGCTCAGCGATGGCGAGCTAGCTGGAGGAGCAGCTACTGATGTCGGCAGCTCGACGGTGCGACACGGGAGTGGAGCTGGTGGCAGCTTGGCTCTTTCACAGCCAGAAACAGAGAAAGGGAGAGAGGAGAGAGAAGGAGGAGGTGACCGGTGGTGGTCTCACCACCTGGTTCACCGACGATAGCTTCTGGGCAGAGGAAATCAGAGAGAGAGCTCTCTAATTTATTGTTTCATTCCAATTGACTAGACATTATAATTATGGGTACCTTTCTCCTCTATTTCTTTGGAATAAGACCATAGATAGTCTGCCATGTTTTCATACTACCATTGCACTCTACAGTCTACACAGCATCATCTTATATTAAAGACATTATCTTTTGCTGCAGAAACGTTGGGCAAGAAGAGGTGGGGTTGCAGCGAGCGAGGAGAGAGAAGAGAGTCTGGGGTGTGTTGAGGAAGGGTTTTAGGGTCTTTTCACAATAAAATAAATCTGTAAATTCACTAAGTGATAAAGGTGTGCAAAAAGAATAAAAAAGGTGTGTAAATAGCAGCTCTCAAAAAAAATTTCATTCATTGAATGGAAAATTCCTCTAGTGCCCCCTGAACTGTACACCTGTGTTCCACATTGCCCCTTAAAAATAAAAAAATAGATTTAATAACCCTTTTTTTATAAGAAGATTTAATAGCCCGTTAACTTTCAAAGTGTTGCAATGTGGTTCCTGCCATCAATTCCATCCAAATTTTATGTTAAAGTTGGTCACATAATGCACACATGACTCTTTTTCCAGGGTATTTTCATCACTTATTCTCTCCTTACCCCCTCTTATTCTCTCTCACTCTCTAGCTCTCTCTCTTTTCTCCTCTCTTTATCTGCTTGTTTGGGGGATTTGGATTTTCACTAATCTTGGCATTTGGATTCGGGTCATTCAGGTACATACTGTAATGGAAATTGGCTATAGTCAGTTTGTAGAGGAGTTAATTGCAGCTGGTGCTATGCCATGGCAGTGCATATCTTTGGGCTAATAGTTTCTAGTTCTACATTGTTGAGAAAGAAATACTGACACCATTATTGGACACTATGAGAATCTTCTTTTCCTTTGAACTAGGAATTGCCCGTTGGGATATGTTCCAAATACTCAAAAGGCAGGGCCAAAGGGATTGAATAACGAAGAAAGAAATCAGTAACAGCATCTTGTGGAAATATGATCTTTTGATAGCAACTGGTTGTCGAGCATCAAGAAAGTGACGTTGTTTTCTAGTCTCTGATCAAATGGATCAATGTTGATAACGGATTGAGAACGAGAGAGGAAGAGAGAGCTGATAAAAAACAAGAACAGAGTGAAACAAGAGATAAGGAGAAATGGGAAGAAGAAAGAGATGAGACTGACCAAATTGTCCTAAAAAAGGGTCATGTGAGTGTCATGTGACAATATTTGACAAGAAATTGGATGGAACTGCCTGTAGGACCCACATTGCAAAATTTTGAAAGTTAAGGGCTATTAATCGAAATCTTTTCTTTTTTTCAGGCACAAGGGGCATAGTTCAGGGACACCAGAGAAGTTTTCCCTTCATCAACAATTCATATTTATCATCCATATCACACCCTACAACAACTTCACCTTAGAGAGTAATCCAAATGAATTTAACAGAGCCATGCTCCTTAATTCTGTCCCACTATATGTGATTTGCTAAAGAAAACAAAGACAAGTACTGCACATCTCACAACTTGGATACCCATGTTCCTATTAAGTAAACCATTAAATTCTATATGTCATGTCCATGTACTGCTTATCCTAAGCTTTTTTTAATCCAGACCATCTTCAGAAGCTCTACTTTCATGTTCTAGGATTTTCTAGAAAAGTTCATCTTAAGGTAGTCCATTTAATGGGAAAAAGTAGAATTTTCAAGATAGAAAACACACATGAGGAATGAATGATTTTTAAAGTCAGATACAGATGACTCTACTCTATTCAATCTATATTTGAGAAATTCAGATAAATTTCTGCCAGAAAAGATTTACTCAGTGCAAGCCACAAGATCAAAACATCATCACCACCTCATGTATTGTCAAAAAGAGTCTTCAAGTGCATAGCATGTACCATTTTTCAAATTATTTTCAACTTAATTATACTTCCTCTTTCTAATCATTCTAATATACATATATATTTGTTCTGGTACGATAACTATAAATGTATACATCATATGTCTTGTGTGTGTGTACTGGTTCATGCATGTCCCAACCTCTCACGTAATTAGCAACAAGGTTCAGACAAGCAGGATAATGTCCAAAGATGATAGATTTCCTGTTCTACAGCATACAGTCTAAACAATGGTGTGTGAATCACCCCCATCTCAATTGCCATGCTAATATCAGAGGCAAAAAGACAAGTTATGTAGGAATATCAAACTCTATTGATAGCTATCAACAAATTAGTACCTGAGAGTTACCTCCATGATCCTCTGTGTCCTCAGCTTCACCTACAAACACGACAAGATACCAGAAGCATAAACTATTACATATCAAGGACTTCAAAAGCAGCAATAAAAAGAGAGTACCACGATTCTAAAACAATCACAAGCACTCACGGTCATTAATCCCAGCAAGGGCCATCAGTCTAGCGGCCATCTCTCTATCTTCAGCATCCTGCAGGGCTCTTGCATAGGCCTCGTCACTTGAAAAAACTGCTGGGTCATATTCGACAGCGGGATTATCATCCTCTCCAGCATCATCATGAGCATGCACATCAAATGCATCTTCATCATTGTCAACATCAGTTTCATCATATTGCTCCTCATCATCATTCCCATCAGTATCGTCATGAAAATCATTAAAATCATCCTCATCGTCATGCACATAACTTCCAGCTTCCCAACTTCCATAATCACTCCCATCATTGTTCATTCGCAACATCATGTATGCCCTTTCCTACTCGATAGCCATCAACACCAATTAAATCACAAGCAGAACAAGATCAAACAAAATCTTCCCCCCCCCCCCCCCCCCCCAAAAAAAAAAAACCAAGAGCACTTATAAATTGAAGTCGACATTGAACAGAATTTACGTTAAGATTCACAAGCGATAGACATCTGAAAATTAAAATTCATAAGATAAAAACCCTGGCCCCTTAAATGGTTGCTGCAAAAAGTGAAAAAACAAGGATGATACAAAAACTTGAACATTACATCTTAGGCTGTGTTTAACTTCAGAATATCACATAACAAGCTCAATAATTTATAATGAAAGTAACCTAACTGAAAATACAGGTTGAACTTCAAATTGAGATTGATTATTGGAATCTCTTCATACTGAAATTTCCATAGATCGCTAGGGAAAAAATAGGATTTTGCTAGACATAAAAGAAATCAGACAACCACCCCGAGATACAATTCTAAGTCCTACTTCGATTGCTAAAAAATCATTAAACAAATATCCCTTTTTGCATTATTTTAATCGTTTCCTCGTGACCGTAACAAATGAAAAGGTAAAAATAATTCAGAGTATATCATGTTTCAATTTTCACAGACTTCCTCGGCAACCAATCAAGCAAAGCAATACCAACAAGAGAAATGAAATTGAAAGAGACCCATTACGGAAAAGATAAAGAAACGAAGTTGAATGAAAAAGAGAGAGTTAGAGGACCTGCTCTTGGAGGGTTCGAGCAAGGGCCAGGTCAGCATCAACCTGACTGAGATTAGTGAAGGGAGTTCTTGAAGACTGCGGAGCACGAGGTGAAGGAGGCTCCACCAATTGCGAAGACTCAGTAGTTACTTCTTGTTCTTGTTCTTCGCAATGATTCAAATTGGGGTTTTGTTCTTGTTCGCTAAGGTTGTTGTTGTTGGGTTTGAGTCCACCGCCAGAGCCCAATTTGGCGTTGTGGTTCTCCATGGATAGAAAGAGAGGTTGGAAAGCCAAGAAATTGGAGAAAATGGAAAGAGATCGAAATTGAGGGAGTGGAAGAGACCGAATCACAGAATATTTCAAGAATTTGAGATAGTCCGATACTGTTTGGGGACCATTGGGTTGGGTATCTGGGCGGAGAGATGATTTCTGAGGATTAGCAGGTGTTGTTGTAGTAAGATCGGAAGTAAGACCAAAAAAATCTTGAGTATATAAAAGCTAAAATGTAGGGCTCCATTTTGGGGGAAAAAAAAATGGAGGGCTCCATGAACAAAACGGCTCACGCGCTGAAGTGTTTGACAAATAGGTCCACTTTTAAATTTTTAATGAGTCAAAGCAACGGTTATAATGAATTTTACACGATTTTTAAGCTTAACAGTCAACGAATCTATTGGTAAATGTATGTCAAATTGCCAGTCAATCTACAGTTGTTTGACATCAGTATTCTGGACAGACAAATTACCTTATAGTTATAGTACACAATCTTGTCGGGTGAGAGATAAATCTACACCTTTGTACACAATCGGAATAAGAGATCAAAAGAACTAAAAGTAAAAAATAAAAAGTAGCACACTAGCACTAATCTTCGTAACACAATTTTAGGTGGACTTTTTTAATGGGATTTACTCTATATTATATTTAATGATCTGAATCGTTTATTGTTTAAATTTTTATTAAAATATTATTTTTGTAAAATATTAGATAAATCAAAAATTATTTTTCTTAAGTAAGTTCAAAATACAATTAGAAATTTAAATAGATTTATGGATCATTTACTTCAAAGCAAATGCTCCAATTCAAAATTACAAATAATATGTTAAATTTTAAAATAAATAAAAAAAATTAATAGAAAATTATGATTAAATATTAAATTCTAATAATTTTTTGGTATAGTGTGAATACCATATAATATTTCAATTGAACTACTAAATTTAAATGCAGTTTTTTAGATTAGGTCACAAACATGTTAGTCTCTTTGATTTGAGTATTTTCTATTTGACATTTTTGTCTTTTGGCTCACATATGATGGTTGTTAATTAAAATTTATAAGGTTGTGACAAAATTGTCTTTTAAGCTTTTATATTATCTTGAAAATTTGCTAATGTAGTCTCAACTTCTCATTTAATTGTAGCAGTACGACACTCACAACTTCAAGTTTAGTTGTGACTGAACGACAGTCACAGTTAAGTTGTGACTTAATTGAATATTTTTTAGATAAATTATACTACAATATATTATAAATAGAGGTCAAAACAATACTTTTACTCAAAATAATACATAGTATAGTGGTGTGAGTTATCTTTTTCAATTTACCAAGACAATCATAGTTAAGTTGTAACTGGATTGATATTTTTTTTTAATACAATATAGTATAAATTAATGTAATATTTGTGATATAATTTTTTTTTTATTATAGTGGCATGTAATATAATATTTTTAAATTCTAATACATTTTACTTTATTATTTTATTTGATTTTTCAACTAGTACCTAATCTAAAATACTATTTAATTTTGGTACCTAAACTAAAAAATTATTAAAATTTAATAGTTAAAATCAATGAACCTAAAAAATAAAGGTCCGTTGACTTTAGTACCAAATTGTAATGTTTTTTTATTTTAACTACCAAAACGTTTATGTCATTTCACTTTAAATACTAAATTTCAGTTTAAGTACCAATTTTAAAAAATATGGTTATACCGAATTGTGATTATCTAACAGTCCTAACTTTTCCATTAATTTGTTGTTTTTTCCAATATATGCAAGGGTTAAACTTTAATATTTAGTCTCTGGGTTATATGATTTCATCAATCTCCTAAATCAAAAGCATTAAACCTTTATAAATTTTGAATTTTTATAAATTTGAAACAATTACAATTGTGACGGTTAGATAGTCACAATTGTATAGCAAACCAATTTGTGACCTAATTCAAAATGTCTTACTCTAAATTAATACCTAAACTAAAAAAATTAGTGTCTTTATATTTTACTGAAAAACTATTGATATTTGATATTTAATCCTAATTTTTTTAAAAAAGAAACATGTCCTAAAAGCTATTAACCACTACCAACATCATTTAAAATATATATATAGCAATACAAAAAAAAAAAGCCAAAGATGAGAGGAACCAAAAAAATTAAATAAATAGACAAATATAAGATTTCCTCAAAACACCCAAACTTTTTCAAAAAGCTAGCACCTCGGTGAGTTCCTCCTTCCTTCTTCATGAAGGGGGAAGTAGTGTGCAATGCTCTTTCTCACTTTTAAAGTTTTGATGGAATGGCCTAAAATTTATGTGTAATTTTCAAACGGTAAGATTTATATATCAGAGAGATATCCAAAATCTACTTTATCAAAATAAAATTGTAAAATTTATTTTGAAAATATGTTTTTCTTAATAAATAATTGAGAAAACACATTTAACATTAGAGAGAACCCTTATATATTAGGGTTTTTTTTTTATAGTTTAGTTCAATAAAAATCGTGATTATCCGACCTACCAATAATAACGCGCTACTGTAATAGCCCAGGCACTATTGTAGTGGTTCACTTTTTAAAAAATTAAACGAAAGCTTTAACGGCAAAAAAAAACATAAGTTTTCTCCTGAACTCCAACCAACAAATGAATTCATCATTTCGTAAACTGGTCTAATCAAATTAAGTGGATGCATCTAAATTTATTAAGTAGGTACAGGATTCGATTCAATGTAACAATTAAAAAATTTTATTTATTTATTTTTTCAACAGAGTTGCACTGATACGCGCATCAAACCCCCGAACCACGTCTCCAGTCGCATCCAACAGAATTTCACCGTTTCTCCTCACCCCAAAGGCCCAAACCCATCCCCGGAGTGGTACCAAAAATCAAAAAGAAAAACCCATGCTCAGTCCTTATTCTTTCTCCTTCCTTTAAATCAGCACCGAACATATTATTTTCTTACTTCAAGACTTGGCCATCAGTCATCACCCATATATTGCAAAACATATACCTAGGTCCTACCGTCCTGGTCGAGTGGAATCTGCAGATTACATTGGTCGATCGTGTGGGTTGTTATTTCGAACAAAATTTATTACGCCATAGCGGTTCTGGGTGCCATGCCTGCTATGAAGAAGGTTAATTGAATTTCTCCATTTTCGTATCTCCTAACTTGTCGATGTACTTATATGGCCCTTGTTTTCTTGGTTTAACCTTTTATCTTAATTTTCTCGTTGATTTGGTTTTAAATGTTTATTTACTCGAATTAGGTTACTGTATAACTCATATGTGTCAATGTGCGCATGTTTATAAGTTAACTGACGTTGTAGGATGCCGATCGAGAAATTTTTTTGCCAACATGCTATTTTTATTTTTATTTCTGTTTCATTTTGATCTCGATGTAAATTAAAGGACTTGAGAGACATGTTTGGAAAATGTATTTCTTATTTCCTTTTCATTTTGAGAGAATTCCTTTCTCTCACGATTTTGTTCAATTACCCGTTGGATCTTGCGTATAATCTAATGGGGTCTTCCTCTTACAATATGTTGGTTTATGGGTTTTGGCTTTGCATTAATTATTCTTTCCTATCTTTAATTCTTGGGCTTCTTGGAGTGTCGGAGAGAGACTTCCAGTGCTCACCAATTTTGTCCATAAATTAAATCAAGAGAACCTTTGCAGATGTTCTTTTATTTTGTTGTTGTTGTTGTTCTTCTTCTTTTTTCCTCAGTGNCTTTCCCCCCCCCCCCCCCCCTCTCCCCAAAACCCATCCCAAGCAGTGGTTGCTATTGGTCTTAATTCCTTATATGTGCCTTTTAATGCTTTAGAATTTTATGACTTGAGTTCTTGTTTATCAGAATTCTGAGCGCAGTCACATTGGAAACGTATTCAACAAGTTGCTGAAGCAGATTGGAAATCCTGTTGATTTTGAACTTCCTGACTGGTTCAATAAATGGAAGCCTGTGCCCTACACTTTTATAAAGCGCAGTATCCTCTTAAAGTCGCAAATTTTAAATTTTATTTTGCAAAACACTATCATGTTTGAAGTTTGCTGCAAGTGGATAATTCCAGACATTGTGAGCACACATTATTATTTTATCCATGTTACATGCCTCATATGTTGGATTTTCCTGTATTGAATATTTATCTTGCTGTCTATTATCTCTGACACACTCGATATGTCTTTGATTTAATGGTTTTATATGCGTAATGTGTTGGAAATGTTGCCACTTCTCTCTTCAAATTTAGTTTCATTGACAAATTTAAGATATATATCTCACGAAGAGGATTAAAAGACGACTTGAGGATGATGGCATATTCTGTTCCTGCAGCCCATCGGCAGGGTCTTCTAGTGTTTGTGGTAGAGATTGCCATTGTGGGTAAGGATGGTCTTGGTCAATGATGGTTGTGTTACCTCATGTGTAATAAAATAGGTCTTACAAAAAAATGTGTAATAAAATAGGGATGTAGAAATTCAGGTTTTATCTTTTTCCAAAAACAAAATAATTTGAATGTATTATATGTGTAGGATGCTTCTGTCTAGCTGCTCCTCAGGCTGTAAATGTGGAAGTTCATGTCTGAACAAACCATTCCAGCACCGTCCTGTGAAGAAGATGAAACTGGTGAAGGTATGCATGTTATTTTGAAAAGTCTGAATTGCAGTGATTAAGATTTTGAGCAAATTTTGGAAAGAGAATTATATAAAGAGACAAACTATTAGTAGATTTACATGGGGGAGGATCGTAGACATGTCTTAAGAAGGGCAGAAGGAACTACTTAAGTTATGAAATACTCAAGCTTAAACATACAAGCTAGCATAAGTGGAAGTGCTGTCCGAAGTAATAGCTTATACGCTCTAAATTTAGCATCCCTTCAGACGCTATTCAGGTTTTTATGAACCTTACATCATATGCAATTTATTACCTTGCATATATTGCTGTTCACATTTTTAGAATACAAGCTAGCATAAGTTGAAGGCCAACAAGTTCTTTGAAGAGAGCCGACTATCTATTCATACTTTGATCTCTCATGTTGGTGGACCTTTATTAAACTTGCATCATATGCAATTTATTAGCATCTATGTTACTACATTTGAGCAATATGACTATTCAACTCAGGTTTTTATCTGATTGATTGCCTCCCCATCAGAATGTCAAGAGTTTCTTATTGAACAACTATTGAAATTAAGAAGATAGTTTCTAGGGTAACATATTTTTCACTCAAGTGATTGACTGTGGGCATTGCTTGTTTGGTAGTCATTTATTATTATTTTTTCCCCTTGGCTTTCTAATGCCTTAATATAGATCAATATTGTTTTCTAGAATTGTTATTATTTACTAGACACTGTTAATATACTGAATTAAATTAAGGTATTTCTTGTAGACTGAGAAATGTGGTTCTGGAATTGTGGCGGATGAAGACATTACGCAAGGAGAATTTGTGATAGAATATGTGGGAGAAGGTGACATTTTAGTTATTTTTGCTCTCCATTTCAGTATACGCAGCTTGTTATATATCGAAAGCTATTAATTAATGCTGTTTCTTTCTACAGTTATTGATGACAAAACTTGTGAGGAAAGGCTTTGGAATATGAAACACCGTGGAGAAACAAACTTTTACTTATGTGAAATCAATCGAGATATGGTTATTGATGCCACATACAAGGGAAACAAGTCAAGATATATAAACCATAGTTGTTGTCCCAATACTGAGATGCAAAAATGGTCTCCTACTGAATCTTAATATGGACTTCAATACTGATTTAAAGATTAATAGTTAATAATATATCTTACATGTGTTCCTTGTTCTTTTTTTTTTTTGAAGGATAATTGATGGTGAAACAAGAATTGGCATATTTGCAACTCGCGGCATAAAAAAGGGCGAGCACCTGACCTATGATTATCAGTATGAACACCTTTCATGACGCTTTAATTTGATACTTTTATTAACTACTACATCTTTGCTTAATCTAGTATATTTTTATGGAAACATCAGTTTGATGGACTTCGTGTGCACTATACGCTATCATTACTGGATGTGAAATGTGTTTCTATAGTCCAGTCTAATAAATTTAGCAGGTTTGTCCAATTTGGTGCAGATCAAGATTGCCATTGTGGTGCTGTTGGTTGTCGGCAAAAACTTGGTGCCAGACCTACCAAGCCAAAGATGCCGTCAGTTGCTGCTTTGAAACTAGTAGCATGCCAGGTGGCTGTGTCCTCTCCCAAATTGAAAGCAATTCTCTCTGCAAAAGATGTATGTATAGGTGCCTGTTTGCTTCAAACATTTTCCAAAATTTTTTGCGTTGATAATTTCAAGTTGCGTATAATTTCTTGCAATTATTGGTTGTTTCCTATCCCCGGATAAAGAAATGGCATGCATGTCTTTGTCATCCTCAATGCTAAATTTGTGTTTAACTACCATGTTTGGGTTATATGGATGGTTTCATAAGAACCCAATTTAGCATTTATTTCCCAGTAAAGGTAGCAATCAGGTTGGAAGATACAGCTTACTTATTCGATGAGTTCTTAGGCACATAGTTAGGATAATTGCAAAAGGGAAATACTTAACGAGGTCACATAGCATGACCAGGTGGTGTTACAGAAATTTGACATTTTACAAAACAGTTTTAACATGATATTGAAAGAATAGGAAGAAAGCAACAACTATGTTACTACAAGGCATTTGTTGATTTTCAAAGTATTAGTACTTTGAAGTGCTCTAAATATTTAATAATGAGTATCCTTTAAATCTTTAGATATTGATTAGAGTGCCAATATATAGAATCTTAGGAATCATATGATGATACTGAGAGTTTGAGACGTGACAATAGTACCCCTTAGTATCAGCCGCCTGAAAGCTTTCTTTTTGGTTTCTGTAAGGAACTGTAGTGTGGATGTGAACCAGAATTTAAAATCTTGAAAGTGCTTGCAATCCAATTTGGCTTGCTTGATTTGGTGATAGAAAAATTTAAATTCCTCTAGTGGAAGAGATCATAGAAAATAAGAATAGACTGTTCTTGTATTTGTGGGCTACTAAGTTAGCTTAGTATTTATTCTGAAATTGGATTACATTTTGCCGACATTGTTGGAGGCCCTGTAGTATATTTTAAGAATTTGTATTTTTTTTCTAGCTCAAGGAGCAAGAACATAACTTTTTGAAAGGAAAAATTTGTGGAGAATATGAAGGTCTGCATGCAAGGGAAGGCTGAAGTAAGAATCCTCAGTCCAAGTCACCTGCCTGAAACTACTCAAGGCTTTACTACTCTTTAAGAGTAGGAGTGAAGCTTATTACACCCATGTGTTTGGATCCAGTGAAATTGGCTTGCTTCAATCAAAATATCAATAAGCTTCCAGTGAAATTGGCTTGCTAACTGATCACCAAGTCATGAGTAGGATGATGCTTTTTTTGAGAATTTTTTATGTAAAACTAATTTGAGTGGACGAACGAGGAGGCTTCTTAACTGTGCCACCCTGCTTTCGGGAAAATGCCTTTTGAGCAAGAAAGGTATCAACTTAAAATTGTTGTCCTTGGTGAATGTAAGTCCAAAGCTGTAGCTTCATCCCTCATCCATAAAATTTAGCGAGCATGCTTTGTGTTATCAATATCACCACCAATCTACCAAAGCCCTACAAAATTTTACTGCCAATTTTAAAGTTTGGTCATAGTAGACCATTTTTCGGTAATCACCATTCATTTAGTTTTAGATGGTTCCCTATTAGGAAAAATTAATTTTAGCTCATGATAATTTTAATTTTTCCCTCTTACAAATTAATGGGCTATTGTAGAAATGAAAGGCTAGTTGTATACTGATAGTATTTATTTTTTTTTATTCTCTTTTGTGCTTATTTTCCTTCCCAGCACCCTAGCTCTCCCAATTAACCTACCCATACTGGATTTAAGTAGGTTATGACTAATATACTGGAGGATAGATGTGTGAAATCAGCTCCAAGAGTTGCCACTGAAATATTGTCATGTTGCCTATGATTTGATGCATCTTTGGCTTTGTAGAGTTTTTTCTGCACAAATGGATGCTTATCTTTTTTTTGTGTATTGTATGATTATATATGAAGTTCTGCAAAACTTGGACTAATTGTGGGACTCTTTTCTGGAAAAGGTTTATCAGAATGGGGGTTTGCATATAGGTGAGCTTTTTTCTATTCTATGGTTATTGTCATTTATTGGTGTTTCAAAATTGACGATATTCTTGATTTGAAAGTCTTGTTACACATCTTACTTTCTCTGTTAGGAAGTTCACAACCTACACGTAACCAAAGAGGTAATTGCATTGGTGAAGTGATTCAAATAAGTCGCGCCATGAATCGGAGGTAATTTTTTCTTTGTATACAATCAGAGGTAATTTTTGAATGTCTATGAACCTTTCATTTTGAAACAGTGCTCCATATTCCTTAAAGTGTTATGCACTGTTGTTAGTTGTTTTATGTATACCAAGAACATTTTGTTTGTAAGAACTCCGAATCCTCTTCTGCTTTTGATCTCTATGTATCTTGTTTTTGTCTTTCCATAGATGGATGTGGGTTCTTTATGCTTCTATAAATTGCTGTTGGTGCTTTGAATTCTCAAATTACATGTTTTTTTTGGTGGACCAGATCACTTGTTATTTAATTTAATCTACTGAATGTTTCCTTTTTACTCTCCAAATGCTTCAGGTCTTTTGGAATGATCAAACGGTTTGATAGATATTCCAAAAAACACTCGGTAAGAGACAAATTACTTTTTGGTCGTTGTAAATAAACATTTGGTCGTTGTAACAAAAATCATGTGTGTTTGGTTGCAGATCATGTTTGAAGACGGTGACGTTGAATTCCTTGACATGTCGAAAGAAGATTGGGAAATTGTTACATTGTGATATAATTGTGAGGCAAGTACAAATTTTAAATAATGCAGCTTATATACTTATCCTCAGTGCTTTGTTCCAAAAAAATTTTCCATATGATGTCTCACAATCATGTTTGCGAACTCTTTGCACTTTCTAAGCAATCTTGAGTATAAGAATTAAGCAAAAACTGTAATATGGAAGGGCGTCATCTTTATTTTGATCAAAGATGAGCATTGGGTGCTCCCAGTAGCAAGGCTAGATCTATAAACTGAGTATATACATTCATACTTACATATATATGGATATGTAAGAAGGGGACTTTGTGTGTGTTTGTGTTTTAAAGTAGCAATTGGCCTGTTTGATTTTCAATACAGTTTTTGAGTTTTTTGTTTTTTTTTTTTAAATTGTTATTATTATTATTGTCTAATAGGAGTGGGGAAGGGGAGGATGCTTAGGAGGAAAAAGTTTCAAAGACATAGCTGACCGCATTGATGTTGCATGGTTATGTTGCCATACCTTTACTTTCATTTTCATGGAGAATTTGCAACACTCTTATTTGGCACTGTGCTATATACATCTGTGTTCCTGTTAGTAGTTTATAAGGCTGCTACTTGAGCCTTGTGTAAAAAAGTAGTGTCTTGCGTATTCCTTTTGCTGGTATTACTAGGTTTTCTTGTGCAATGTTTTGATGATATCTTTTGCTTTGGTGATTATTTTCATGGTTGAAGGATTTTTTTGAAGCAAGGATGATTTGTGGTAGCAGCAATTGTAACATGTATAACAGTATGTACACTTTCCTTTCTGAGGCATGGCTAATAATTGCTTTAAACTGAATAAACAACTAGGTCACGCTAATAATTACCTTTGTTCTGTCACAGGTATCAGGAACTAAATTTAGTGTCAGCGATTTGGCCTGCACTCTGCTGTTTCATTAAACAAGGATCAATTCTTTGCAATGCCTGTTGTAACAAATGTATGAACCTAAGTGATTATCCAAAACAGAAAAAAGAAAAACATAGGTATTAAATTCAGATAAGGTTCAGGAGGATGTATCAAATGGTATTTCTTCACTTTTTTCTTTTTTGGGTAATAAATGTGTAAACTTTCTCCTATAAGCATAAGAGATAATTCTTTTTGTGATAAGTATTTGGCTGGAAAAACTATGGAAATAAGGGTATTGCTTGAGAGAAAACCAAGTGACAGCAGGAGGGATTTTGCATGAGAGTTGTGACTTGCCCGGTGCTGAAGTTGGTTGCCATGTGCGCTAGTTAACTTTAACTGCGGTTGGATTTACTTGTGCACTGATTCACATATTGGAATCAGTGATCGAGTCTTTTGAACGCTATGCTTCTGATAAATTATTTTGGTTACTCACTAATGTAGTAATGTTGGTATACATCATGTATTAAGGGTCATTCATAGCAGTAGATGTGCTTATGTTGATACGTAGTACAGGGCCGGAGCACTATTATTGTGTTTATGTACTCACTGACCCAGAGCCAACTTTACAGTATTTGTGTTATTTTTTATGCTTAATTCTGAAAAGTGTTTTTTCACGGTAGTAGAGGAGCCCTTTTAAAAGAACGCCACTATTGTGTAAATTTGTTTTATTTGGGATGAGTTATTCTTCCCTTTGGAATGTCATAGTTTTTTTCTGTACTCTACTGATCCAGTCATTCTCAATTTTTCTCAATTTTTTCTTTCGGCTTATTATCTGTTTTTTCGAGTCTCGCATAACCACCTAGAATTTATTGTGTCTTGCTTTATCACTTCAAGTGGTTTTGGTGGCTCGGGTGGTGTGGTGTGGGGTGGGGGTGTGCTCAGGTGGGGGAAAGGAATGAGACAGAGATTTGTTTTTCTAATTAATAATATTAATTTGGATCTTAAATGATGTGTGATTATATATATGTTAGTATTTTACTTGTTTTGAAATAAATAATTTTTAGGATAAATTATATATGAATTAATGAAATATTAAAACATTATTTGTGATTTAAATTTAACATTGCTTTTTTTATTATTTTTAATTAAATTTTAAAGTTTTTTAAAATATGATTATTTTTTTATGTAAGAGACATTCTGTATAAGTTAAAATGAAACACTGTGCTTTTATGCATAATTGCTTTCAGCAAAAGTACTACCAAGTACCAACCAACCATAAGAAGTCGTGTCAAACGAGTTTCTGTAACTAACCAGGTCTTACAATTCTTTTTTGTCTTAAAACTTCCATTTGATTCATTTAGGGGTGTACTCAACTTAAATTTTAAAAGAGTTTAATAAATTTTAAAATTCATAAAATCTATCAAAATTTAAGGAAATTTGGTGAAATTCTTATGGAATTTGTTCTGTGTAAAAAATACATTCAAATCCAACTAAATCCATTAAAATCCTTTACTTAATGAAATTCATGACTTTTTGAGGACACCTAGATTTCATTGGAATCCATTAAAATTTGAGTTGGGAACACTTAAAGTTTATTGAAATCTATTAAAATTTAAATTAGGGACACTTAAATTTCACTGAATTTTTAAAATCCAATGAAATCTAAGTTAGATACACCCTTAATTACGTTAGCAAAAACAAAAAACAGAAAGTTTGATCTTTGATGATAGATCACTGCTAGCCAGGCGGGTCCCTCTCTCCACTTGTTACGTTAGCTAGTGGCGATGAGTGGAAGGGGAGTAGGTGTGGTAGGACCCACGCCACCAACCAAGCCAACCCAATCCAAGCGTCCACCGTTTTCTGGGTGCTGGTGAGAGTGGACAGGGGGACAGGGGAGTAGAAAGGATGTGACAAGTTGAGTTGAGTGTGCAGCTATTAAATCGGTCTCAGTCTTATTATATTTGCTGCTTTTCCATTTTTTTTTTAAGGAAGGGAATTCATTATCCATCAAGTGGTACATAGTTGTTATATAAAGCATACGAGAATTGAGAAGAAATTGGAATGAAGCTATTAATTGGGTAATTTTATTAAATAACCTCTTTTAATATACAATAAATTTTTTTTAACTCTAACCTCTCAAAATTAATATTTATATATATATCATATGTAGATTGCATATTAAACAAAAAAATTCATCAATTGTTTTTCCTCCATTTTTTTCCTATAGCAGTCATGAAGACAGCAAAAGTCACTGAGAGCGACAACCTAAACCCTTCCCTCCCCACTTACCAACCCCACTTCCCTCATCGGCTAGTGACCCATCATCTCATTTCTCTATCTTTCTTTCTTTCTCTCTCAACCCAAATTAAAAAAAAAAAAAGAAGCAATTTTTTTTCCCCTAAATCTAGGTGTTTTCTCTAAGTGGTTTGGGAGGGAAGGAGAGAGACAAAGATGAGAAGTCATTGGGGGAGATGGAGGATGGCAGTGGGTTGAATCTACTGGGATGGTGGTAGGGGTTGTTTTGCCATAAAAAAAGATTGTCGTCTGGATTAGAATACCTAGAATCTCCTTGAACTTGAATAGCTTCTTTTTGCTTTTCCTCGTCTTCTTTAACCTTAATCTTTTTCTGATCAAATACGACCGTCATCACCGTACGATCGTCATTAAAAAAAAAGTAACTAGTCAATTTTCTGGTCCAATTGTGAAATGCGTGGTTTCTAAAAGGGGAAAGAAGATGGTTGAATTTATGGTCTAGTACGTTGTGGAATGCGTGGTCTACATAAGGTTGAGCTTTTTATTGCGAAGGTAAATTCGACATTTCATATGTAAAAAGATTATAAAAGTAAGTTTTAGAAAAGAAAAGAAAAAAAAATTATTGTATATTAAAAGGGGTTAATTAATAAAATTACCCCAATTAATTGACCTGGTTTGGTAATGGTTTGGACATTTTGTTTTGTGGTTTAAGAGTTGTAGAAGTAAAAAAAGAATGATTTTGTTGGCTCCTTGATTATGAGTAAAGACTAAGGAAAGAATTTCTAGAAAGAAATCAGAAATGGGGGGATGTGATTGTCATTGGTGGGCTCGTAAGTCCTACCAACACCAACTCACACCAACTCCAGTGGATTGGGATTTGGGGTTTGGTTTGGACTTTGGACTTTGGGCGACTGGGGATGTGGATATATAATAAGAAAGGAGATCGTTGCTGACCAATCCAACTTCCAACCGCATGAATCGATATTTATTTAGTTATTTATTTATGTTATGGCATTGTTCTCCTCCTCAAATCTGGATCTAGATGCAAACGAAATTATTAGTTATCATAAAAAATAGGAATTAGAGCATACGTCACATTGTAACACAAATAGAAAGAGAGAGAGAGAGGTGCCGTGTCGGTGACTGACGAGTCTCAGTGTTGGAGGGAGGTAGGTGGGTATAAAGTTTTAGGGTGGGTCTAAAGAAAAACACAAACAAAAAACAAAAAGAAATCATCGAAGTGAAGTGAGAATGAAGGTGATCGATAAGATCCGGGAGGCATCGTTGGAGGAGAAGAAGGTAGTGTTCTCGTTCGAGTTCTTCCCGCCAAAGACGGAGGATGGAGTGGAGAACCTGCTGGAGAGGATGGAGCGGATGGTGGCCCACAACCCGACGTTCTGCGACATTACGTGGGGTGCGGGTGGGTCGACCGCCGATCTGACCCTGGACATTGCGCACAAGATGCAGAACATCATCTGCGTGGAGAGCATGATGCACTTGACCTGCACCAACATGCCTGTGGAGAAGATCGACCACGCCCTCGACACCATCAAGTCCAACGGCCTCCAGAACGTTCTTGCTCTCCGTGGTGACCCACCCCATGGCCAGGACAAGTTTGTTCAGATCCAAGGAGGCTTTGCCTGCGCCCTCGACCTGGTAAGTCCTCCGTCCTCGTCTTACTAAACACACTCAACACTCACCACTCACACTCACACTCAATTGATGATGATGATGTTGCCAAATGCCATTTTGATGATGACATTGCCCAGATCTCCGATCTCAGATCTCGGCATAATCTCACAGCTTGCATACTCTCACATAATCACAACCAATTACTACGAATTACCCCAAGTCTTACTTACTACATGCTAAATTGCTAATGATTTTAAATCGTGCAAACGCAGGTCACCCATATCAGAGCCAAATATGGTGACTACTTTGGCGTCACTGTTGCTGGTTATCCAGGTATACATACATACATACTCATGCTCTTGTTTTCTTGCTATTTTTTAACCTAATTAAAAATGAGAATGGCAATTGTCAATGAAACCAATGCTCACTCATCACTCATCCTTTTTTATAGAGGCACATCCGGATGCCATTGGAAACGATGGCCTTGCCTCACCAGAGGCCTATCAAAATGATCTCGCTTATTTGAAGAGAAAGGTTGATGCTGGAGCTGATTTGATCGTCACTCAACTATTCTACGATACTGATGTTTTCCTCAAATTCGTCAATGACTGTCGCCAAATTGGAATCACTTGCCCTATTGTTCCTGGAATTATGCCCATTAATAACTACAAAGGCTTCGTGCGCATGACTGGTTTCTGCAAAACCAAGGTAGCTATAACCCTCTTGGCTCTTCTCTTCACATTATTTATTTTTATTTCTTCTTAACATTTTCTTAACTCTACTTTGCTCTGTGAATTGCTTGCATCCCTTTGTCTCTGCCCTCTTCTTTACCTTCCTTCTCCCTTGTTGCTTCATCTACGGTGATCCAGGTCCAGCCTTAAGATAGCCATTCCTGAACTTTTTTATCAAATTACCCTATAGTTTGATGCTCAAATTAAATATCTTGCATCGTACTTTGGTCTTAAAGTTGGGTTAAAGGAATTAATACAATGCTTGCAATTAATGACATACTGAAGATACCGGCTGAGATTACTGCTGCCTTGGAGCCTATCAAGGACAATGAAGAAGCTGTGAAATCTTATGGAATTCACCTTGGAACGGAAATGTGCAAGAAGATTTTAGCTCATGGGATTAGGACATTGCATCTCTATACACTGAACATGGAGAAATCAGCATTGGCTATATTAATGGTTTTTTTCTCATACCTTTCTAATTGTCTGATTGGAGATGTATATAATATACTTTGCATGATTAATACTTACTACCAAATCTGGGCCCTTCTAATTGTACGACCTTTTCAGAATCTTGGTTTGATTGAAGAGGCCAAAATATCAAGGCCCTTACCTTGGAGACGCCCTGCAAATGTGTTTCGTATTAAAGAAGATGTTCGTCCAATATTCTGGTATGCAAACTGCATCAGACTGTTCTCAACCCGCACACATACACACACACACACACAAAATAAACAAAAAACATTACACTGACTTCTTGTCATTCAAAATATCTAATTGTCTTAGGGCCAATCGTCCAAAAAGCTACATATCAAGGACCATAGGCTGGGACCTATACCCACATGGGCGGTGGGGTGATTCTCGTAATCCTTCATATGGAGCACTAACTGATTATCAGGTACATATAATCACTGAACTTTAGTCTTGTTGCTTGTAATTTTGTGATGAAGTTGGGTGGATCATTTTATATTTATCAAATTTCAAAATAGTTAACTACTTAAACCTTCCAACGATGTTCTCTCAAAGAAACAGTTACCTTTAACCATAATCCAATTTATTTTTATTAGGATTAAAGTTTTAACCCCGCTTGGCTGTAACACATGCCCTTATTTTATATTTTTCCTTTGCACTAGGCTAGGTATGTATGACTGAAGTCTGAATTTTCTTAACAGTTCATGCGGCCACGTGCACGTGACAAGAAACTTGTTGAAGAATGGGTTGTCCCATTGAGAAGCGTTGAAGATATTCATGAGGTGAAATTTCCATCTCACAGTTTATTTTGTCTTCTGAATTGTCAGCAAATTAGATATAAACTGATGTAATGGAATTTCTATATATCAGAAATTTAAGGAATTCTGCCTTGGAAAATTGAGAAGCAGTCCTTGGTCAGAACTCGATGGGCTTCAGCCAGAGACGAAGATCATAAATGAACTGCTTGGGAAAATTAACACAAAGGGTTTCCTTACCATCAACAGCCAACCAGCAGTAAATGGGGAAAGATCTGATTCACCATCTGTTGGTAAGTAATAAGTGTAAGTGTGTGTGTGTGTGTGTGTGAGAGAGAGAGAGAGAGAGAGAGAGAGAGAGATCTGATTCGCCATTTGTGGGTAAGTAATGCGGGTGTGTAGGTGGATGGGGTCATGATAATTGTAAATTTCTTTCTCATTTTTGTGAGTGAGGCTTCATGATAGTTTATTTGATTTTTATCATCAAGAGTTTAACATGAATTCTCATCAAGAAAGAGTTTAACATCAATCACTGAAGTCAATTATTACGAGTGTAGGTCTCAATGGAACCATAAACTGACTTGACATTGATGGCGTACATCTTTTTTTTGTGTGGTCTCATGGTGGCGTACAAATGTAAACTTGATATTTTTTTCATTTTCCATTCACGAAGACCAAATTGTATTACATTTGTCATAACTGTAGCACAACATTGAGTTCAGAAAGGTGATGATAGATCCCAGATTGAGGTTTAACCTTTACTAGTAGTGCCATAGTGGGAAGTCTTGATAGAAATCTGTTTTGAGTATCTGTTTGTGGCTTTCATTGTACCTTTGTGTTTATTTCTGTGAAACTGACCCGTATGTACTGCGAAATTACCCTCTTTTGTACCTCACTTTTCAAATATATTTCTTATCTGTTTGGTAAAAGCTTTCCATGTGAAAATGTTAAAGTTCAAGAGGTCGAGATGGAAGCTCTTTATTTAGTTAATGACTAAGAGAACATCTTGATCTTGCTTAATAGTACTCTCCTTTCTGTCTACATACAAAATCTAGGAACTTGCATATTTATCTAGACTACGTCTGATTTGTTTTCAGGATGGGGTGGGCCTGGAGGATATGTTTATCAGAAAGCCTATGTAGAGTTCTTCTGTTCCAAGGAGATGTTGGATGCTCTTGTTGACAAATGCAAGGCTCTTCCATCTCTAACTTACATGGCCGTGAACAGAGAAGGGAGTTGGATATCTAATATTGGTCAAACAGATGTGAATGCAGTAACATGGGGAGTCTTCCCAGCAAAGGAGATAATCCAACCAACTGTCGTGGATCCTGCTAGTTTTATTGTTTGGAAGGATGAGGCATTTGAAATCTGGTCAAGAGGATGGGCCCGCTTATACCCTGAGGGTGACCCATCTAGGAAATTGCTCGAAGAGGTTTGCTTTCTTCATTCTCTCTCCTTACCTGTTTACGTAATTATGGTTTGATTCTTCAAATGCATGCTTATCTCACCGCACTGCGGACACCTGTTTACTCATTTTTTGGCTATCATTTAGTTTATTAATGGTGACACGATCTTGTTCCCATGACTTCTGCAGGTGCAGAACAGCTACTTCTTGGTCAGTTTGGTAGATAATAACTACATCCATGGGGATCTTTTTGCTGTTTTTGCTGATTTCTGAATGAGCGGTTTTGTTAGCTCTTCCATTCTTAAAGCCACATAAGCCATTAAACTGGTGCTTTCCTTAAAGGCGGATTATTTATTTATTGTCACTGGGATGTGTAATAATCACTCATTGGAATTTTGATACCCCCCTGCTTCAAGGTGCAAATTGTATCTGCATTTGTGATTGATCACTGTCCTATATCAAAGTCTAATGTCTGGTTTAATTGATGGGAGCTGGTTCTTTATGCATTTGCTTCTAGTATGTGCTTTGTGGCAATGGGAATCCACATTTCATTGAAATGTAATAGATGGTTTTTTTGTTCTGTATTAGTATATTTCGTTAGGTATGATTTTACCCACATATACAAATAACAGAGTGCTTAGCATAACTGAGTTTTTATTATAAGAATAAGAAAAATTTGCACATATAGGCTATATAGCCATATAGGGGATGAGATTTACCACAAAAACCTAGGTGACATTGTGTTAAATCATCATATTTTTTCACCCAAGCAACCAACTTCCTATTTTGTCCTTAAATAAAAATTTTAAAATTAAAGTTTTTGCTCGCTCATTTTTTTTTTAACAAATATTTTAAATTTAAAGTTTAATCAAATTAAAAAAAATTAAAAAACACCCACCTAATTAGTAACCTTTCGCCTTGGTCCAAAAAAAAGAAAAAAATCAGTAACCCCTCCCAATGAGATTGGGACCCAGGCCCAACCATCTTTTCGGTGTCGGCCGGTGTTGATCTTCAACCCTCCCCCATCAGTCTCCCCTCTTCTCTCTCTTGCTCTCTCTCTATCTCTCCCTCTCTCTCTTTCTTCCCACTTCAAATTTGATTCAAACCACCCAAACCCCACGCTCCTCCATTGGGAGCTTCTCATGCTCCTTTGCAACGCGGCCAACGCCTCTTCACCAGTCACCACCTTCGCTGTGGACCGATTATGATTCAATGCGGAGAAAACGGCATCGCATCAGGAGCAACTGAAAGAGGCGAAGGGGCTGGGTGGTATAGTGCCGTGAGAGAGAGAGAGAGAGAAGGAGAGTGGATGGGAGGATGGGAGGATATATAATGCAAATCTGTCGGCTTTTGGGAGTGGACGACGGCAGGGTTGGCATTTTTTACCGAATTATCGAAAAAAACCCCCTACCAAGCCGATTCGAACCAATCGGTTCAGTTGGGTTGGCAAAACGAACTGAACCGCCACCATTGGTGGTCGGAAACGGTATGCAAACCACCCACTCAAAACACCAAAACCCCGAACCACACCTCCAATATCGTCAACCAACCCCGACCGAACCCTAAAATGTCGGTAACTGACAGACTTCTGTCCGGCGGCGGTTGCGTTCTGTGGCATCCGACAAATGTTGGTTCGGTAGTTGGTTATGGGGTTTCAGTTCGGTAACCGAATCGATTCCACCCTAGAGGAAAACGCTGGAAAGAGCGAATGCGGTGAGGGTCTGTTCAGTTTTTCATAATTCAATTTTGAGTGTAATATAAATATTTTAAACTTTTTTTAGCTTTTTAAATGTTCTATTTGTGATTTGTTGAAAATATCCTTAAAATATTGACGGAAGGTGATAGGTGCCACATTGTTACGTGGGACAAAGTGTAGGTGGCAAATAGTAAAAAAAAATATTTGTTTGGACGGTAAATGTACACGCCCACTATAGTTGTAGGTGATATTTGTACAAATTACTCTAGGAATAAGAATGTTAGTTATGAGTTTGAATCTCTTATCTCCCAATATCGATTGATTAAAAAAAAGTTATGTTAGTCTTTTCTTCAAATATTCAAATTTGGGACATGCTGCTAGACAAAATATAGTTAGTTAAACAGTTTTTTTTTAAAACAAAACCTAGTTCACCATGGATTTCATAAACAATATATAAACAATATATAATATAAGTATCATGTTTATGCCTATTTTAGAAAGATGCTATTTGCATTTTTTTTTATCTTTTTGTACACTATTTTCTCACTTTACACCATCACACTATTATTACAATTATTATTTTTTTTTATACAGACCTCTTTCAATTACCATAATATTTTTATGTTATCAATTTCACAAAATTTCTCACCACAACACACTCCATCAACTGAGACAAAAAAAAAAAAAAACACCCAGCCCCTCCCCTCCCCCTTCACCTGACCACCCACCCAGCCTCTCTCTCTCTCTCTCTCTCTCTCTCTCTCTCTCTCTCTCTCTCTCTCTCTCTCCCTCTCCCATTTGAACATCCACCTTAAAAAAAAAAATTGCAGCTGGTTCGGCGAACTAGTGCCAAAATTGGTTGTTTCGCTTAGGTACCACTAAACAATTATGTTCTATTCGGTCGGTACCTACCGAACGAAACAAATATTTTTGGCAATCATCCACCGAACTTGCAATTTTTTTTTTTTTTTACAAAATGTTTTGGGGGCTCGCTAAAGGAGAGCAGCGTGGGGGGGAAGCAGGGTGAGGAGAGAGAAAGAGGAGGAGCTGGGGTTGGGTTTCGGAGAGAGAGAAAGGAGAGATCGAGTGAGGCGGCGAGGAGGTCGCCAGTCTTAAAGCCAGACAAAAAAGGAGAGGAGAAAGGAAATAAGAAAGAGAGGGAAAGAGAGCGAACGAGGTGGGCTGTGGTGGTCGTCGGGGTGGTTCCTGTCGAGCTTGGGTCTGGGGTGGGGGTGATATGACGGGGAGAGAGAGGGAATGAGAGATGGGCAGATAAATAGAATGAGAGATAGAGGGATGAAGGTTTTGAGTAATTTGGTTTTCGGTGTTTTTTGTCATTTTACAAATTAAGTTTTGAGGGTGTGCAAAAAAAAATGTGTACAAATAACATCATTCTTTTTTTATAGTTATTGTATAATGAACAACCACTATTCAATAATTTGAAACAGGAAGAAACTAGATTATCAGTCACTAATGAGGTGCCCAATGCATTTTTTCATTAATGTAGATTGAATTATCAGTCACTAATTTTTTAAAAATAAACTAGATTATCATTGTATTTTTTATTTTGGACTTTAAAAAATAACTCTAAAAATTTTTAAAAAAGAAATTCTTCTATATATCCAAAAGAAATACTCAAGTCTCAACTATCAACTTCAAGTTCAAATCTCCCTTCAAATGTCATGAGTATGACCAATTAAAAACAAAATCTCCTAATAAAGACTATCTTCTCAAGAGAGACTCTTGTCATCTTTAACTTTGTAGTTGGCCGATAATCATAAATTGTAATGGTACGCACGCATTGATAATATAGTATAAAAAATAGCACCAAAAAATAATATAGTATAAAATAATTAGATGACCAACCTACGTGTAAGTGTGTAACAAGACAATAACGAGACCCGTATCTCATAATCGAGCAAATTTAATTAAGGTACACTTATTTCTATGCATGACATCTGTCAAATGAGTTTACTATAGCTAAAACTTTTATGGGGGAATTTCAGTTCAGTACTTCAAGTTTGCTTCAAATTTTAATTCAGTACCCCATATTTAAAATTTTGCAATATCATACCTCATTTTCTAATTTATTACAATGACATACCTCCGTCAGTATAGCTCTCTTAAATGCTGATGTGACACTCTCATAATGATGACTGAATATCACGTGGTCTAATAACAGGCCACGTCATGCCACATGACATAAAAATAATTAAAAATCTAAAAACATAGCACGTAATTATTATTTTTTTTTTTCAATTTTTAGATTTTAAATTATTTGTTTATGTCATGTGTCATATTGTCAGACCACGTGGTATCCAGTCAGCATTGTGGGAGTGCCACGTAAGTTCTACATCAGCATTGAAGAGATCTTTTAACAGTCATACTGACGGAGGTATGATATTGCAACAAATTAGAAAGATGAGGTATAACATTGCAAGATTTTAAACATGAGGTACTAAATTAAAATTTGAAGCAAACTTTAGGCACTGAAATGAAATTAACCCAACTTTTATATTTAATGAATTTATAAAAGTTTTAATTAATTTTTTAAATAAAAACACATTAACCCATCAAATTTAAACAGCTCTTTCACCTTCCTTCAGCAAGGTTCAGAAGTTCTCCCCCTCTTCCCAGTTCCCATCCCCTCCCCTCTCCTCCTCCACCCCCGGAGATCTCACCGGCCACCGGTAGAAGCCTAGAGGACGGCCGGCGACCATGACGACCTTTCCGTGTGGGTTGCTACATGGCTCCAGGTGGTCGGAGATATTGATTCTGAACCTTGCTGCTACATCCATTCTTACAAAATCAAAGGGTGGGTGACTGGGCTTTACACAATCAACCAATAATACCTACAAAAAGTCAAGAACTACGAAATATGGGTTTTACACAATGCAAGGACGCCACAGAGAAAGAGAGATAGGGAAGGAGAGGGAAGGAGAGAGAAAGAGAGATATATATATATGAAAAGAGAGGGAGGGGGAAACGGCACCGGCACCAAGAACAAGATGGAGGGGGTCACCGCCGGAAAGATGAGAGATGGAGGGGGAGGACTGAGGAGGTAGAGTTCGTGTGGATCTGATTGGGTTAATGGTTTTTTGTGTTTTTGCTTTTCTTTAATGTTATTAAATGATAAATAAAAAATAATGTTATTTTATTTCTACTCAATCACAATTAACCAAAGTTAGTCCATACAGGACAAATTTTTAATAAGGTAGGTGGTAACCAATCTCATTTTAAATAGTCTAGCCAATGGTGCCGTCTTAAATAGTTTAAAAAAAATTGTCTAAATCAACAGGAAGGTTCGGATAGAGAAAGTCTGAACAACATACTAACATAGGGCTTCAAAATTCAATGATGCCGTCTTAAATAGTTCTAAAAAAATTGTCTAAATCAACAGGAAGGTTCCTATCAAGAGAAAGTCTGAACAACATAGGGCTTCAAAAATTCAATGATGCCGTCTTAATAGTTAATAGTCTAAAAAATAAGGCATCATCACTCCTTGCCTGAATGTCTGCGGTTCGATATTAATTAATTAAAAATATCTATTTTTTATGATTATCTTTCAAAAATATATTATTCCTGTTAAAATTAGTTTTTTTATTTATGAGCCGGTAAAAATTAGTGAAATTAGAAAATTGTTTAGTCATCCATCATCAATTATCAAATGTACATCAATTTATGTGTAAAGTTTTGATCTCTTGATTACCGCTGAATAATTGATCATGAAAATTCACCATTATTAATTGTTAAATCAAAATTTAATGTTTGATATGCAAACTTGATTAAAAAAATAGGTTTAGGATTAGGGTATCGCTATTTAGACTTAATTTTTTTTTTTTCAGTAATCTCAACATTTTATTAATAGTTTTAGTTTTAGAATAATTTTAGTTTTAGAATAAATACGAATACCAAATTATTAATTATTGAATTTAGATATTTTGATTTCGAAGAAGAATAAGTGTATAGATGAAGAAGAAAATAGAATTAAGAAAAGAAGACATTAATTCGGAGAAACATTGAGATTGACACTCAAGAACTAGGAATCAATGCTGCCAATGCATGATAAGTTTTATGCTATTGTATATTGAAATGTGGAATTGAAGAAAAGGTTGTAGAGTTCTATGCACTGATTCTTTTTTTGGGCCAAATGCATTCACTGATATATTAAACACATGTATTATTAAGAATGAATGTATAATAAATCAGTTAAACACAGTACTAGAGCCAGGACGCGTAGAGAAGATAGATATACACATATATAAGCTTCCCAAAAATTAATAATAGGACGCGTAATTACAGTGGCGATTGTGAATTGGTGGAGTAGATGTGGTTTTCCCAATTATTATATTATATTAGGAAATATGAATAATGATGAATTAATCAAAGCATCGGTCGTAAATATTAATTAAATACGCACCAAAAAGTCCTGATGACTGAGAGTTGGTATTTTGCCCTTTTCCTTAATAATTAATTATTAGTTGAAAATTTGAAATTAAGTGCAATGGCCAATAGAGAGAGGAGTGGAAGTCTAAGAGTCAAAAATAGTGAAGACAAGTGAAGACAGAACATCACAACGAGTATTAAACGGCAATGACGCCGTCGGAGATTGTAAGATGAAACTTAAGTCCGCGCACCCAGTACCACAAGAAAGTAGTGGCCAGAAGGAGGGAGCAGCTTTACAGCTCCATCTCCTTCATTCCATATATAATATATTCTCATCGCCCATAAGGCAACAAATAGACAGACAGACAGAGGCACAGGTCCGATAGATCGAGGTGGGAGTAGTCTGCAGGAGGTAGCACGGCACAGCGCAGCTAAATATGGCAGAAGGAGGAACAACGTTGGAGTACACGCCGACATGGGTGGTGGCTTTGGTGTGTTCTGTCATTGTGCTCATATCTCTAGCCGTCGAAAGAATCCTACACTACGTTGGCAAGGCATGTCTTATGAGTTATGTCTACGACTCCCATCCATCTCAATTTCAAATTAATTATTCTGATGGAATTAATTGTACGTTTGCACGCAGTATCTCAAGAAAAAGAAGCAGAAACCTCTGTTCGAGGCCTTGCAGAAGATCAAAGAAGGTCCGGATCCTCTCTACTGCTCTCATCCAATGGATCACAGCATATATAATTTGATTGATTGAATTAAGTTCCAGATATATATTAATCCGGGTACTGATGGATGATGATGAAATTCAGATGAATAATAATGATTCTGTGTGCAGAGTTGATGCTTTTGGGGTTTATATCACTGCTGCTGACAGTGTCCCAAGTACCTATATCCAAAATCTGCATAACAGAGAAACAGGCCAGTGAATGGCTGCCTTGTAAGAAAAAAGAAGAAGAAACCAGTTCTAGTGCCCATTTTCAGACCACCTTCTTCACTTCCTTTATTCCTGGGACTGCCCGTCGCCTTCTTGCTGACTCCTCTGATTCCACGGGCTACTGTTCTGAGGTCATTTCTCTTTGATGATCAAATTAATCAAGTACATAAGGACACATCTAGCTAGCTCGAACTATTGAAATCAAAGTAATTTATTTTCCAGGGGAAGGTCCCATTGCTATCTACCACTGCGTTGCATCATCTTCATATCTTCATCTTTGTGCTAGCTGTGGTGCATGTCACTTTCTGTGTTCTAACCATTCTCTTTGGAGGGGCGAAGGTAACTTGCATTCCATCTATATATATACCTCTTCAACATTAATTTGAAAGTCTGTTTGCTTTTAAATTTTCCCTTTTTCCTCTTGCTCTTTACATTTTCTTTTAATTTGCATCTACGTTTTCAATGGAGTAGATACGCCAGTGGAAACATTGGGAGGATTCTATCGCAAAAAAGGAGTACAATCCAGAAGAAGGTAATTTTAGCTAGCTGTTAATCTAGCTGGAGCTAATGTACCTTTACATTCTTCATAAGCAAGTGCTCCAATCCTTAGTTTTTTGTCTTTCATAGCTAATTTGTAAGTTGAGTGCTTTTCTTCTAGTTCCTATGATTCTTATTCAAGTACAATTAACTATGTGCATATATATACAGTTTTGACAAACTTCACCCACGTCCAAGATCATGATTTTATCAGGGGTCGCTTTCTGGGTATTGGAAAGAATTCAGCTATGCTAGGTTGGTTGGTGAGTCATTACATCCATAATCCTTCTTTAGCAATTATCACCATCATCCAGTCAAGTTACAAGTTACTCTCTCTGCCTAGCTAGTAGTGATAAGTTTGTAACTCAACTAAAAGTCTAAAAGTAACCAAAATTACACTATGCTTTGCAAAATTGCATAGAACCTTGACGACTAATGCCTATAGTTTTCCAATTTTCAATAAGCAATTAATGTATGTTATGGCTCCTCTTTTTTCAGCATGCATTTTTCAAACAATTTTATGGGTCAGTGACCAAAACAGATTATATGACAATGCGTCTAGGCTTCATCAGGGTAAGTTATTTTAATTTTTAGATTTGCTATCATACATTTTCAGTTAATGTTTCCACACAATTCCTTTTTCAATTTTTAAACTAGTTCTTCTGTACCAGACCCATTGCAGGGGAAATCCAAATTTTAATTTCCACAAGTACATGATTCGTGCCCTTGAAGCAGATTTTAAGAGAGTTGTTGGAATAAGGTTAGCTACAATTAATAAGATCACATCATGCTCATAGTTTCATTAGCTAGTTGCTTCTTTTCTTTGGTTGGCTGACTGCCTTTTTTATTTGAGGATGAGTTGCAATTTAGAGGTCACAGCTGGTTTGAAGCAGAAAATCATGTCTTTCCATCTGTTCATAAATTTTAAGGCCAAAGCATACTACTCAATTATTCTTACTTTATAGATCTTATTAACTTTTCAACTATCATTTGCAGTTGGTATCTTTGGTCCTTTGTGGTCATCTTCTTGTTGCTGAATGTCTCTGGTAATTTCTTTCCTACCACTACGTCATTGTTTTTATTCCTTTCCAATAAAATTCAGTTACTCTTACAACTCTACACTGTTGTTGTACGATGTTTAAAATGCAATAAGTACATAATTTCCTAATCAATGTTGTGAAGATCATTACTGACACTTCTGGTGTTTCTATGCAGGTTGGCATGCATATTTCTGGATAGCATTCATTCCCTTCATTGTAAGTTCTCCAAATTAATACAAGTAATGCAGTATTGTTTTTCTTTATCACAATTTTGAATATTATACACCATGACCATGAATTGCAATTTCTAAATTTGGATATGTGATGTTAATTATGTGATTATGTGCTAGCTCTAAAACTCAACATATATAGATAAAGTGATGTTTGCTTGACAAGAAATAGACAGTGTAGCATGAATTACACTTTAACATAAGGTTTTTGGCTTTCTTTTATTTGACCTCACAAGTAGAAATAATAATGACAAAAAGATAAAACCACCGATCTGATTATCTGTATGGTTTAATCGTGAATCTCATTCATGTCCAATGATTCATAAAATTGTGCATCCATTCCACAAATCTGAGATTAAACCTGCATAGGATAGGGAAGTTAATATGTACGTGGATTTCTGTCCTACAGCTTTTACTTGCTGTTGGCACTAAGTTGGAGCATGTAATTACCCAATTGGCCCATGAGGTTGCTGAGAAACACATTGCCATTGAAGGGGACTTGGTTGTTCAACCTTCGGATGATCACTTTTGGCTCCACAGGCCCCGACTGGTTCTCTTGCTGATTCATATCATCTTGTTCCAAAATTCTTTTGAACTGGCGTTTTTTTTCTGGATATGGGTAAGAATTAGTGTGATCTAAAATTTACTTATTATATATATGTTGGACAGTTATGCAGATCAAGGTGGAAGTGGTAGATTTATCATATTTGGTGCCTCAATCTCTTGCAGGTGCAATATTCATTCGATTCCTGCATAATGGGAAAAATTGGTTATATTATCCCAAGACTTGTTATCGGGTAAGGTCATGTTCATGTATATGTGCCTGCGTGTGTGTTTGTATTTTTTTGGTTATATTGATATCTCCTAACACAATTTGTGTTTCATAAATCTGATATGTTTTTTTCTATCTTTTGTGAATGCCAATATCCATTCTCAGAGCATTCATTCAGTTCGTCTGCAGCTACAGTACCTTACCACTCTACGCAATTGTCACACAGGTGAGTTTGCCGGATTAGTATTTAAAATTTCTGCAATTGCATCCATTTTTATTATTCTTTTGTTGGAGATTTTAGACTGAGATTCCAATGATTATTTGTAATGAAGATGGGAAGTTCATTCAAGAAGGCTATATTTGAGGAACATGTACAAGAGGGCATTGTTGGCTGGGCACGGTCGGCAAAAAAGAACAACCTGTTGAAAAAGGCTGCTAATGGTTCTAGCCAAGTAGGTCCCAAAGACGCTTCCGTCACGGTTGAGTTGGCTCATGTATCAAATAAGGAGGAATCTTCACTGCAAGATGGCACTAGAAATAGAGGAGAAATTGAGCCTGAACTCCCATTGATAGATCAAAATGAAAAGCCTCTCGGTCTCACTCAAACCCACCATAATACTAGTAAAATTCAATAGAACCAAGTTAAAGTGATTTGATGTGTTGCAATGTACACTGCATAACTTTACCTGGACAGACAAACACTCATTTGTTCTACGTATTTTTTACCTTTTATTTACGTTTTATGGTAAATTAATTTTACCGACATCCCAAAGTTTATATATTTAACTTTATTCTTTTACAAACAAAAGAAAAACTTAGAATCAAGTTTAGTAGATGATTAGACATATGCTGACCCAATTTGAACATCGATCATTGCTACAAGCCTACAATCACAGCAAAACAATAAAATTTCAGGGTCTCTTTCTATGCTTAAAAAAGAAGAATGCTGATTGATTGAAGGAACATTGTAAGAACCTTTCGAACTGACACCCTTCCCACCCACGTCTTATTTTTCTTTTGAACAAAGCCCTAATTTTATTTCCTTTTGATTTGAGTCCATTATAACTGGCAGGTTTAATATTAGAAGAAAATAAGCTTGAAATATGTTTCCATGTCTGCTAAGGAGCATTTTTACTTATCCAGTATACCATTACATGTTCCCATGTCTGCTTAAGTAACAGTATACTGGAGAAGTAAAAATGAAAAAATTAAAGAAAGATAGACATCAAAACAAAACAAAAATCAAAAGCTAACAAGAAAAAAAATAAAAAATAAAAAATAAAGAGAGAGATACCTGGAGGCATTGGTGATGTTTGCTCAGATGGAAGGAAGACGGAAGAAGATGCTAGTCTACCGCTACAAATGGTTAGAGTTTAGGTAGAGGTATCAAAGGGGCTGAGCCAGCCTGAACATGGCACGGCATGACACGATTAAAATAGGGACGACACGAGTAAATGAACCGGTTCGGCCCGAAGTTTTTAGCTCGTTACGCATGGCATGACATTGCATAAGCACGAGCACGAGTACGAAATGGGCCTGAATTAGGCACAACATTATTAACATTGGTTTTTCCATTTTTAAAAAAAATTTCAACAAGAATATTCAATTTTCATGCAAAAGAATATTAATATTTAATTATAAAAAAGAAAAAATATCATAAGATTAGTTTTCTCACCCTAAAAAAAAAAAAATAAAAAAAAAAAAAAGCTTGTGGGCCCGCCCGTTTAAGACATGGCATGAACACAAATGGCCCATAAATCGTGGGCCGTGTCGGGCCTAATTCTTAATTATATGGGTCGACCCGAGTACGGCACGAAAACACGATAAGTTTAACTTAAATGAGTCAGGTCAGCCTCTTTAACATCTTTAAGTTTAGGGTTAAGGTTTAGCAAAGCATCATAAAGTCTTTTTTTATTTGTTTGGCCAAAAGCATCAGAAAGTCAGAAGTTTCGAAACGCACATGCATAAACCCTCAGAGAAGCTTCGAAACGCACCATTTTCGCGCCCTCGACCTACATCTGAGCAACTAGTTAGTTTTTTTTTTTTGGGACATTCTAAAGTCCCAAGGGCCATAAACAAAAGACTACAGTATAATAGACCTGGGCCTCATACCGCACTCAGCCGACAAACTAACATCTAACCGAGCGGGTGATCCTAAACATAAAGCCTAGTTGATTTGCTCACTCACCTAAAAAGTAAAAACACTATGGCACGTGTCAATAGTATTTTTAAAATAAAATTATAATAAATTAATAAACTGAATAAAATTGAGAGAGAGATGAATAGAGAGAATTTATAGGGAGAAAGAGTAGTGGTAGGCGAATTAGTTATTTTTTATTTTATTGAATTAATTTTGTACTATTTAACCTCTTTAAATAAAATTTATTTTTTTAATAATTTTGTTTAACAAGGGATACTTCAGGTAAACCAAAGTAAGGGCCAGTTTGGTATTGCTGTGAGAAAAAACAGCTGTGAAGTAAAGTCAGCTGTAAAGTAAAGCAGTTTAGTGTTTGGTAAACTATATTTTCAAAAGTGTTGTGAGTGCAAAAAACAGTATTAAAGTGTTTGGTAAATGTTAATGTAAAAGTGATGTAACTGTATAATTACTAAAATAGACATGATGCTGAAAGTGTCTTTCACTTATTTGTTTGATAAAACTAAAATGTTTTTTTTTACTTATTTTTTAAATTTGTGGCTATAAATTTTTATTAGCATTAATTTTTTTAAGAACAACATTATTAAATAAGTATTCCTATTACTATTATAATTTTAATCGTACAAATAAAATATAATAATTAATTATCACAATATAAAATATAACTAATAATGAACATATTTTTTAATTTAAAATAAACAAATAAAAATTATAGAAATCAATAAGGGTAGTATGGGTAAAATAAAATATTCATTGTTGTTGTGATTCACTGCAATTTTCAAAAGCACCTAGAAACCTGCTTTTTGTTTTTGCTGTGGGGAGTTGAGAATTGTGGAGAAAAACAGTTTTTTATTTTTTTACCAAACACCAAAACTGTTGTAGATGATTGATAATTGTCATCCACAACAGCTTTTGAGTTCTCTACTGCAATCCCAAACGGGGCCTTAATCCTAAATCTTGAATTTATCACTCTTTCTTTTAGGCATGTTACATATTTTCATGTTACACATTCAGTCAGATGCGGTATAACAATTTTTGTCCATACAAGGTTTTCTTGTATTTGAAAAGTCAAGTCATCTCGGAAGACTTTCATTACCTACTCATTTGACAATAAAACGGTCAAGCAGACAACCTATATATCCCAAGCCTTTGGAGTTCAAATAAAATTAAGAGTGCTTATTAGAGGTGTATATCAGGCCGGGCCGGCCCGAGTCTAGCACGGGCATGACCTGTTTAAAGTCAATTCGGCCCGTCATTAAGTGGGACGAGCTGGATTGGGTCAAGGTTTTTTATCTCGTTAGGCTGAGCAGACACGAGCTCATCTTGAGTTGGGTTGGCCCGAACCCGTTAAGGGCTTAGACCAACCTGTTTATATTAGTTTATCAATTATTTTTTAAAAATTTTAAAACTACTTTTTAGTTCCATAAATAAAAATATTTTAAAAAAACTAAATACAATTACATATTTAATTACAAACTTATTTCTTATTAATTGCTAATTTTTTAAAAATTATGTTGGCATTGTTGATTAATGTTAAAAATTATATTGACATTGTTGATTAATCTTTAAATAATAATATAAACTTAAAATAATTAATCGGTCGGTCTGGCACGACCTTTTATAAGCTGGGCCATGGGCCGAGCTGCACTTATTGTTTAAAATAATTGGGTCAGGCTGGCCAGAGCATGGCATGAAGCACAAATGGGCTGATTTTAAACGGGCTGGGCCGGCCCGTTATACACCTCTAGTGCTTATATTACCACTCTCCTATCCTATTTTCCCACCCACTTTATTTTTAAAATTACGGATTGTTATTTTTACATCTACCATTAAATTTGAAAAAAAATATAAAAACACTCTTCATACTTCATATTATTCCTATAATACTCTTTAATATACCAATTCAAATACTCACTTATTAAACACTATTCCCACCCCTTTTAACTATCATCTCACTCCCCCATCTTTTTTCATAATTTTTTTCTTCCATAAACACTAATTCAACTTTGTCATCAAAACTTAAAATCGATAATACTATTTAGTTGATGCCCATACAACTATTAAAATGTATAATTATTCTATACCTTAAATCCTTTTTCATTTATTTATAGTTTTAGATTGAGAATTCATTTTATTTTAATGTTTCTTTTGATTTAAAAATTGAATGTTAATCTTAGGGATTTTATTTGGACTTTAAAAATGAATTATAGAATGGTTATAAGATTTTTTTTTTCTATTTGGAAAAAAAAATAGATGGATGGAATGATAGTTAAAGGAGTAAGAAAAGTATTTAGTAGGTAAATGTTTGAATTGGTATATCGGTATATCAAAGAATATTGTAGGAATGATAGGAGGTGAGAAAAATGTTTTTTTTTTTTTTTTTCACATTAAGAGTGAGTCTAAAAATAAAGTGGGAATGAAATTATACACACTCTAAAATCAACCTTATATATTGACCAAAAAAAAAATCAACCTTATATAAAGGTTACCAGATAATGGGGAAAATGATCTTGACGCTGATAAGAGTAGGAATGAAACACACCGCTCATTAGGACACGCCAAAGCTGGATTGCATCCTTATTGGGGGGTCCAAAGCAGCAGCATATAGCACGCATCATTACTTCAAAGGGGCATAGTTCCCCTAACAAATGCTATTTTTAAACGCCTCCATACAAACCCACAACCTGAAATTAACATCGCCACAAGAGCATGTCCGATGTTTTATAGTACATTTTTTTGTTTTGGAAGGATGTTCTAAAGTACATTTAAAACAAGGCTACAGCACATATGATAGTCCGTTTAAAAGTGAAAACCAAGACCGTCCTCCGGTTTATGAGGATTGCCACCAGCTATTTCAACGCATTTGGAACAAAGCACAATTGTCACGCACCACAGGTGGTTTTACTCATATTCTTCTGCAGCACTAGCAGCACTTAGGTCCACGCTGAGGTCAAGAACCTGCTCAAAGATTCCAGGGTAACTTGTTAAACCTCATATGATAGAAATAACACTTTGAAACAGTAGAAAGAAACAAGGGCTAGTTAGTCAACAGTGCTTTGTGTAGAAGCTACTCTAATTGTGGGCAATTTCCATTGACCTTATGAAATGACATGAAACAGGGAAACAATGGAACCATGTTGGCTATGCATGATTAAATTTCTTACCTTCCCAGTTATCAAGGTATACATGTTGAGTACGTCCATGACAGTGGACTCAAAGTGTGTTGTGGCATCATAACTCTGTTAAAACATAAGAAGGCATTTGTCAAGTGTGCCTCAGTAATAATGAAGAATACACAGTAGAGGTCAAGGCTTCAATATGACTCACTGTTGATATAAAGCAATTGTCCAAAGAGGGTTCATTGACTGGCTCATATCTGTCATAAATATCAAAAAATATCTCATCAACAGGCCCTAAAAGGTCGATTCCTGGCTTTAGCTCGGTCTCAGGATGATCAGTCTCTGCCTCTGTTGATACAAATGCAATAAACTTTCCCTTTGGAGCAACATTGTGAGAGTAAGAGCAACAGAAAAGGTACCTGCTCAGTCATTAAAACATTGTGCAGTACTTAGCCCAAAGAAATTTAGAGAGAGAAATATAAGAGAAACCCCGGAATAAACAGCTATCCACCAACAAGCCATTGCTCTAAGGTATATAAGAGTTCCCAAGAGGCCTCCTGGCTCCTCCACATCTACATGCTCCTTTTGGTAGCAGTTGGAGAGTGAAGTCATGGTAGGATGAATTGTGCATTACACAAATAATACCATATAACCCTTCTAAGAGTAAGACAATATATACATAGCAGACTAAAAACTCCTCTGGAAATATCATTGCACACCAAATTACACAACACTAATAGAATATTAGGGTTCATTCAGCATCTTATGTATATTGCTTTGGTGGATATTTTGGTTTTAGCATTTCTACAACCAGTCAGCTATAATAGTATAGATCAGGAATACATACCCTGCTCCCGACACTGAAACATCTTAATTATTTATTTTAACCCCCATTCCACCTCCCCAAGAAAAGAAAAATATTTTGCATCCATTTCTACTCTTCTTAATAGACACAATAACAAAATCACAGATATGAGATACACAAGTGCATTCCTCGCAATATTAATATCACAAACAAAATATATGAGAACTCACATATCTGATCTGCGACCCAACTGCTTTTGTGGCAGGATAACCTGCACCGAATGAGAATCATTGGTGTTTGGAATCGGGTGGCTCATTATGGCAATAGCCCTTGCAACCTTACCAACCTTCCTCACCTGATGAAATGCATTAAATTTTAGTAAAATGTAGGATAATCAGCATTTTTCTTCACCCTTCAAGCTTGATACAGAATAACATAGATGACATTGTCTGCCCCCTATGGACCTATAATCAAATATGAGCATATGCATACTTATATTGAAGGTCATAACCATTTTACCTTGGTGGGCAAGTAAGAAGGATCACAAACAACTTTTGTGCACCTAAACAATGTAGAAGGTTATAAACATTTTACCTTGTTGGGCAAGTAAGAAGGATCACAAACAACTTTTGTGCACCTAGCAGTTTCCCCTTCAGATGTGACACCAATAACTTTCCCTTCCTCATTGAACTCTACCTGGCACCAGGCAGGATCAAACTCAGCGTCTAGACTAACAATAATATACACAAGGATTTTCCAAATATAAAGTAGAAAAAAAAAAAAAAAAAAAAAAATTGATGCAATAATATAAAGGAAAAAGTGTTAAATCCAAGAAACGGGAGTAAGGAGTACCTTGCACTCAGGTTTATTCAACATATAAGTCCCACCATAAACTGCACTAAGTCGTGCAAATCCCTACATCAAGACCCAAAAAAATGAATAACTCTACTGACCTTGACTTTAGTTACAATACTATATTTAAATAGAGAGTGAGCAAGAGAGAGAGAGAGTGAGAGACCTGAGGAAGCTCTCCTAATCCATACAATGGATATATGTATGGCGATCCTCCTTGAAAACGTGCAACAGACTCCGAATAAAGCTATGACACAGTCAAGAGGATAACTCAAGTGCAAGACAAAGATGAAACTTCTAATACACAAGAATTTGAAATCCAGAGATGCTAATATCAACTATAAACCCCAACCCGTATTTACCTTCATTCTCTTCACAGTATCCAGTGCAGGTTCATCCAGGTAGCAATCATCTCGATGAAGTGCTACAGCATGCCCAATGAAGTCAATAGTGTTGTCATCAAGACCATATTTTCTGTGAAAACGTCAACCACACAAAATAAACAAATGTTCATTATAATTGTATTACCAACAGTGAAATAAAAATACAATTACCTTTTTTCTATAGAAATTAACTTTATACAATATAAAACAGAGGCTTCTCTCTCTCATTAAGTTTCCCATCCCAACATTACACAGAATTGTGCCCCAAATACTTTCCGCATAAAGTTTGACACCTCATTATGTATTATGCCAATGAAATAATCTCCATTCTGATTCTTAAATTTAAAATATATATATATATCGAGACTATCAAGATTGCCAATTTTTAGAATCTTTCTTACAATGCATTAAAGAGATCCAAAATGCATTGTAGAGATTCATTTGCAGAAAGGGGAACATCCAAGAACTTACACAATCAATTCTCGAGTTGTCACTCTTGTTAAGTCCATTCCTTCGTGTGTTTTGGGATCAATTTCATTATATTCTTGAACATATATGAAGAACTTGCGGGCACGCCGCTTTTCAAATAAACCCATGAGTGGAGATTTAAGTGCCTCCATGTCAGTTGCCGGAACCTTGTGAACCTATTGCAACAGTTGATATACCACTCATAAGGGTTAGTATCAAATTATAAACATAGTTAAGAAATGCAGTTTCCCAACAAGTTAGCAAAAATTATACCTTTCCTTTATTATAGACAAAACTGCCATCTACAGCTTTGAAGTACAAATACTTAGTAACATCGGTATGAATAAGGACACGAACTAGAGTGCCATTGGCCATCATAAACTAGACAATGAAAAATACAGCACATTAGAAAAGCTTGAAAATAAATAAATGTAACCCACAGATAGTGAGCCAAACACAATGCAAAAGGCAAGGAAACACATAAAACATACCTTAGGGACCATGTCCACATTATAATCCCTACTGGATCCCAAATGTGCTGGGGGCTTATCATTTCCCCTGAACCTCTTCCACAGCTGCAAGTTAATATTTAAAAATCGATATAGATAATTCAATAAAAAAAATTAAGAAGAAGATAGAGAGGTAGTGCAATAGAATTATAGAACTTATGCTAGAACACTTCAACAACATGTGGCAGAAATGGGACCTGAACAAGATTAAGTGATGCACACTCTCCTCCATAATAGTCATTCCTATCCATGTGCAGAACCTGGATCACAATATGCAAATATCAATAACAAAAACACAAGTGTTCTTATCAACACTCAAATGACTTATAACCCAAAAAAAAAAAAAAGTATATACGGTATATTTAACAAATAGTAAAAATACTAAAATTTTTTTGCCCTGTATACCCAAAAGCAGACATACATAAACAAAGGAATGACTGTGCAAAAACAGAATGAGAAGACAATGAAAGGCACCAAAAAAGAACAAGTGCTTTATTAACCAATAACCATCGTTTTACATGTAGGAGGGAACACTCATTATCACAGAGAAAAAGAGTTAGAAATCAACCCCAAATCATCTCAAACACTGGTTCAATGGAAGTATTTTCAGGGAGATTAGAAGTAATGAGCCAATAGGCAATTTTAAGTCCTACCAAGTACATTTCACATCCCGTCAGGAACTCAAATACACATAATTATTAAATAAGTAAGTAAATTTGTCAAGTAAATTCGGATAGTAGGTTGTTGTCATAAAGCCACCTATACTAGCATACAATTCCAAGTTTCAGGAACAACCAAAGGAGAATTCCATCGACCCCTATCAAACATTCATCAATAAGAAATTTTCTTCTTGATTCCTTGCCCAATAGTTGGGAATTGAGGATCTTAAATGGGTAAAAATCCAATCCTGGCAACCCATTTTGAGTGGTAGTTTTTCGCATGGTCAAAGATTGGTAGTAAGTAGTTAGACGCATTTCACGAGCTTTATTGGTAGGTTCAGATCAAAACCAGTTGAGGAAGGACGACGATATGCTAATTTGGATACTAGTAAAGAGAAACGGAGAAATGAAAATAATGGAACAAAACAATAATTATAAATTAAAAAAAAAAAAAAAAAAAAAAAAAAAAAGCAGAGTGTCATAGTGAGGTGGTTTGAAGCATCTAGATCCGTCCGGTTGCGATTGCGCACGGATCTCGTCGACCCAGTGAAAAAGAGTCCATGGATGAGATTGAAAGAAAAGAAAAAGAAGAAGAAGAGTAGCACTAGTAGGGGAAAGTGAGACCTTGAGGCCGTCAACGGAGAGAAGACCACTGAGGATGCATTCTTTGAGACCCGTACCCAACACTATGACGTCATACTCTTCATCCATTGCCTCCTCGCTCCTTTGATCTGAACAGATCAGACTTCACACAATTCTAGGGTTTTTGGTCTCAAGCTCTCTTCTCTATTTCTCACCGAGTCTATGTCTTGCACTAGTCTAATTTCACCACCCCTAATAAAAAGGACTAAGAGATGCTTTGTTTGTTAATTGGGAAAAGCTTAAAACGACTTTTCAATTTATTCTCTAATTCACACAATGACACAAACATCTTCTAAGAGTAAAGTAGATGCCATGTTCCGCCAAAAATTAATAAATGCCTAAAAAATTATTTTGGTGGTTGGACCAATTTTTATCAAGGCATTTGTAATTTTAATCGTCTTAATTTTGATATTATAGTTTATTAATTGTTTTAATAAAAAATTAAAATTAAATATCAAATATCAATAGTTTTTCAGTAAAGCAGTAATACACTAATTTTTTTAGTTTAGATACTAACTTAGAGTAAAATATTTTGGATTAGGTCACAAATCAGTTTGTTATACAGTTGTGACTGTCGAATAGTTACAGTTGTAATTGTCGAACAGTCACAGTTGTGATTGTTTAAAATTTATAAAAAATCACAATTTTTAAGGGTTTCATACTTTTGATTTAGGTTTGGGGGATGAAGTCCTATAACCAAAAAACTAAACATTAAAGTTTAAGGCTTACAAATATTGAAAAAATAATAAATCAATAAAAAAGTTATAACTGTTAGATAGTCACAGCTCTATATAACCATGTTTTTTAAAGTTTGTACTTAAACTGAAATTTAGTATCTAAAATGAAATTACATAAATATTTTGGTAGTTAAAATGAAAAAACATTACAATTTGGTACCTAAAGTCAATGAATCTTTGTTTTAATTTATGATTTAATTATTTAAATTCGTTAATTTTTTTTTATCTAAAAATTTAATTTACTTCTTCACATGTCTCTCAAATGTTTATTATATTGAAAAAGTTGTATTTGTTGAGGTAAATTAAACTTTTTAGATCAAAAAACTTGATAAATTAAGCAATTTCAACAATTAGTAAAATATAATACCAAAATGAAAACAATCAAAACTATAAATATATTAGTAAAATTTGGTCCGAACTACATATACTAAGACCATAATTTAGCCTAAATAAATACTCTTAAATTTTGAATCAAACCCCACTAACTCACTAAGTACGAGTTAAACTGGAACACATATGCTGACAACATGATCATTGGGCCTTGCCATCTTTGTACTTCACACGCACAACTCTAAAAATTGGGCCCAACGGGATAAACAATTCGTAACAAGTATAGTTTCATTAGCGGCCTTAATGAAAAAATTATGGTTGAGAATTGAGATGAGATAAAAATCACTTCTACTGAGCACTGAGCTACTTAGGCAATAACGAGTATAGTTTTTTTTTGGTACGTGGGCCGGCAATAACAATTATGTTTGAAACTGTAGTTTTTTTTTAGCGTCTGTTGCAATCAACAACCAACCCAACCAAGTCGGTTCGATTGCGTCCACCCGACTCGTGGGTATCGGATCGGGCCTCGGTTGTGAAATACCCCAAAGTTCAACAACTGACTGTGTGGTTTTAGTCCAGGCCCAATTAGCCAATCTTAACTTAATCTAGAAGTCGATCAAGCACTGATTCACATCAACAAAGAGTGAAAGAGAGAGTTCAGGCCAAGAGAGAGAGCTCGGACTTAGGCAACGGCGGCGGTGGCGGCCAAATGAGGCAGAGGCGAAGGAGGCGCTGCGTTCTTCAAAGAGAGAGAGAGATCAGATCGAGAGAGAGAGAGAGAGAGAGAAAGAGAGAGCTAGGGCTTAGGGTGTGGCATTGCGTTCTGTAGAGAAAGAGAGCTTAGGCTGAGAGTGGCGGATGGGTCTCCTTTTGATTTTTGAGGATTCTCTGTGTTTTTGAGGGAGGATGAGAGCAAAGTTATGGGTGTATGAATTCTAATTAACCCTGAAACCCCATAAAAGTTATGACAACTAAATCTATGCCTCTCATCTTTATGCCTGCAACCCATAACCCCTGCAACCCATCTCTATGCCTCTCATCTTTCTCTCAACCCTGAAACCCCACATCTCCCCCAGCCCCAACCGCCGCCTCCCCCTTCCCCTGCATTATCTTTCTCTCAGCCTCACTTTCTCTCTCATTTTTCTCAGCCTCTCCTCTTTCTCTCAGCCCCGAAACCCCACATCTTCCCAGCCCTGATCGCCGCCCTCCCACTGACGACCATATCTCCTCTCGAAACCCAACGTCTTTTACTCGTCTGTGGTTCTGATCACCTCCCCCGACGCTAAAGGACCAGCTTGGTTTCGATTTCTTGCAACCGGACCGGCTAGTTCTATGGGTTCTAGATCTGGCCTTTTTAAAATTTAAAAAAAAAACCCAATATTTTTTTATTTAATTTAAAATAGGATGAATATGCATCTACACTTTTCTTGTCTTGATGCCTCGGTCTTAGTGATTGAATATTTGAATAAATAAGTGCAAATTACAATTTAGTACCTCAACTTTATATGTTGTTTCAATTTAGTATCTCAACTTTGAAACCTTGTAAAAAAGTATCTCAACTTTCATTTTGTATCAATTTAGTACCCCAACTTTGAAAATTTGCAAAAAAGTATCTCAACTTTCATTTTGTGTCAAAATAGTACCTCTGTTAGTTTTTCTGTCAAAATAGCAGGGGTATTTTCGTCTTTTCCTTAAATTTAAAAAAATAATAATTTTTTTTTAAATAAAAAAAATTTTAAAATAATTAAAATTAAAAAAAAATTTATTTTTGTTCCCTCCCC
>QANW01013241.1:67191-131531 GCA_003254865.1 Dryas drummondii | reverse complement strand
GGTAGGTACTTTTTTGCAAGGTTTTAAAGTTGGGGTACTAAATTGAAACAACATATAAAGTTGAGGTACTAAATTGTAATTTGCTCAATAAATAAAAAAGGACAATACTTAGGTCACCCCACTCTCTCCAAATTTCGATTTTGGCAATGTCAGTGCATGATCGGAACTGTTCACTTTTTAGATAACTTATTAAAAATTATCTTTGTAAAAAATCAAATCAATTGAAAATCATTTGATTTTATAACTGTTGTTAATTAAGTAGAAAAAATGGATGGTTTCCGATTAAAAAGTGATTTTTTTACCAAATCATTGATTTTTTCTATTTAATTGACAACAGTTATATAACCAAATGATTTTCCAATTGAGTTGATTTTTTGTAAAAATAATCTATAATAAGTGATTTAAAAAGTGAAATGTTCCGATCATGTACCGATATTACTAAAATTGTGATTTTGAGGGGTAGGGTGATCCAAGTACTGTCCAATCAAAAAAGAATGAGAATAAAAATAGAGATCTGCTATTTGCACACCTTTTTTTTTTTTACACACCCCCAATCACTTAATTAATAAATTTACTCTAAAACCCTAATGTAAAAAGATGCTAAAGGACAACTCATTTCACACTCATCTCTCCTCTTTTCTATTCTCCTTCATCTCCAATTTTCTATCTGGCTTGGTACATTACCATCTCCAAGTTTCTCTCTGACGACGACAACCCCGACCCTCCCAGCCTAGCCGCGCCCCCAGCCCACCCACGCGCTGACCCTCCCAGTCCAGCCCTGCGCCAACCCTCCCCTCCTCTCTTTGGCTTTTCTCTCCGGCGACGACAACCTCGACCCTCCCAGCCCAACCTCACGCCCAACTTCTCCTCCATCTCCGGCTTCTCTCTCCTCTCTTTGGCTTTTCTCTCCGGCGATAATCCCGACCCTCCTAGCCCAACCCAGCCCCGCCCCGCCTCGCGCCCAACCCAACCCAGCCCAGCCTAGCGCAGCCCAGCCACGCGCCGACCTTCCCCTTCTCTCTCTAGTGCCGAACAGCCTATGACAGGGACTGTGGCATCATCGGCTTTGTGGTAGGGTGTCAGAGCTCGTTTGGGTTTGCGGCTGGTCTTGGCGAGGTGGCTGGGTTGATAAGCTAGAGAGAGAAAGAGAGGGAGGAGAAATAAGGAGAGAGAGAGAGATGTGGTGATGGTGCTGCGCGCGGTGGTGCGGGGTGGCTGGGGTGGGAGGTGGGGTCGGGGGTGTGGTGTGTTTGTTGGGATGTTGGGTGGGGTGTGTAGAGTTGGATGGATGGGGGGTGTGCAATGATGAATTTGGTGAGATGATTAATTTTGGGTATTTTGGTAATAAGAGAGGTGTGAAAGAAAAATTTCAAACTTTAAAAGAGTGAAAAAGATGTGTAGAAGAAAAATGTGTGCAAAAAAAAAAAATGTGCAAATAGCAGCACTCTAAAAATAAGGGAGATGAGTGTAAACGTACAAATAAAAAGTGTGAAATCTCTCTTAAACTATTGCAATTCATTTTAAAAGATAATAATATATACTTAAAAAATAAGATGATCAATAAAAGAAAAGCACCTATTATTTTCCAGACAAAAAAAAAAGAAAGGAAAAAAAGTGAAGAAGAATGAATAAACATCACAGGGTTTTCCTCTCTGATAGTCTTTCTGTCCTCCACCACAATTAATCAGAGGTTTGCCATCTTTTTTTTTTTTTTGGGCCATGTTTGCCATCTATTTATTCATTTCATTTCATGTCTTTTTCTTTTTTCTGTTTACTCTTTATTTAAGTTCTTACTATTTATGCCCTCATTTTCCATTTTCTCACTCTTCCCTTCCCTTAATTTTCTCACTTCCCTAACAGACTCTGTTTTTTTTTTTTTTTTTTTTTTTTTTTTTGTTTTAGATAGTTTCCTTTTTATTTTTCATATTTCGTCTTTATGAATTTGTTAACGTTTTTGTAACTTGTTGATGAAAGAGGTTCTGGATGTTGTAGGGTTGGTTCTCGATCCTTGATATATTGCTGGAATCCCTTGGATTATGTGAAAGGAGGGTCTCTAGGGTTTTTCAGTGTTATTGTAACTGTGGCCCTCTCTGACATTTGATATTTGGTGGGTATGACTGGTAGATTTAAACTTGTCTCTCTGGTTTTCTTGTTTAGGATTGTCTCTTAACACCAACATGCATAGAAGTTCGAGAATTTTGGATTTATTTTAATTTCGTTGCCTGTTGGACCTTTGCTTTTCGCCAAGTGGAGCAGTGATTGAAGGAGGAAAAAGAGGGAGAGAATAAGATTTCTAACAAGTTCGTGCATTAACCATTTGGTTCTGGCGTAATTGGAATTTTGAGTTATGGGTTTCTTCGATTATTTCTAGTTATATTTTTATTACTTGGGCTGTTTGGGAAATTCGAGTGTTAGCTTGATTAGAGTGGGTTTTTTTTTTTTTCTTTGTTCAATTTATTTTAAATCAAGGACAATAGGGGGGAGTGGGGAATAATATAGTCTGCAGAGGGTGAGGATGGAAAAGGAGATGGTAACTGTTGAGGGTAATGATGGTTGGATTATGGTGGATGAGACTAATTCCGAAGACCCCTTATATATGGAATTGGAAGCTGAAGAGAGTGGAATTGATAGTCCAGGGAATGAAATTCAAGGTTTTGCATCAGACAAAGGGGAGGGAAGTAACGTGGTGTTCTCTAGAGAAGGACCCCTTGTAAGGAAAGAGTCAAGAATGTTCACTAGTTGTAGTTGCAGTGCCAAGAAACTCAAATCTCGGGTGGCTGTGATGGATTCCAACCTGGAGAAGAAGGAGAAACTTGGGCAAGAGAAAAAACTCAGTAGACAAGATAGGATTGAGTTGGGCCGCTTGTTTCAAGGTGCAGTGAGTTTCCATGATTGGGAACTTGCAGAGAATTTGATCCTATTAGCTGATCCACAAACTCTGAATGATGCTTTGTGCATCACTCTGGATTCAATATGGTTCTTGAGCACGCAGCAAGAGCTTTTTGGGATAATGGGATTGATTAAGAAGATCATTGCCAATGGTGCATATGACTTCACAAGAGCTGCCTTGAGGACATCATTTCTTGCTTCGTGTGTTTCCGCTTGTCAGAGCCGAACAATGAGTCTTGCAGATACGGTCACTGTAATGGCCCAGAGGTAAGGCTTACTGTGTTCAGTCTTATATGGGGAAATGCTTATTTAGTTTAACAAATTTTCTGAGAAGATTAATTATATTTTTAATCATCCGTCAATATTTGGAGCCAATGAGCCATGTGGTGATATTTTTTTGGTACTGTTGTAGGATTTCAGTAACCAAACAGCCAAATTTGGTTTAGTTGTATTTCATTTCCTAGGGGGCATGATTTTGTAAAAAAAACTTTTACATGGAAATGAGAGCATTCAGTAATACGCATGTAGTTTGATCAAGTGTCTGAGTTTTGAGTGAAAGGATGATTTTAGTTGCATGGCATTTAGTACAGAATCTATAATCATTGAAGCGCATAGTCATTTCTTTGCAAGTTAGTATATCCTTTTCTATGGTGTTTGTATATGGCTTCTTATGGGTTGCTAGTACGAGATTACAGATATGCAACTTATATGTTCATATGCATGCATAATTAGTATGGATGCCACTTAGAGTCAAATTACAAAGGAAGCTATTTTTTTTTTCATCTATTTGAGAAAGTAGTTTTGAATTTTTTTTTCACCTTTTGCATTTGTTGTGCAGGATTGGTTCAAAGACACTTATAAAATGGAATGAAAACCTTTCATTTTTATAGCACTTAATATTGTGTGTGTATTTGCATGCATACATGTTTTCCATCCCAGTTCATATGATTCCAGACAATTTGTACCTGAACATACATATAGAAAACCTGGGTGTTGTGCCAACAAATTAGAATTATCCCTTTAGTAACCCCCATGGTCAAATATAAAGCTTCCCTGAGGGGTAGGAGAGCAACTTGCCACGAAAAGCTTAAGATACATCAAATTTCATCCCTTGAAAAACCTTGGATTTTCCCCTCCTTTTATTTGTTTGTTTGCAGTACAAAATAGTGTGGAATTTTTTACCATGCTTGCCTTTCTTCTTTTTTCTTTCCCTCCCAATTCTGGAATTCTTGTGCCACTTTGCTTAATTTTGCCTTTTTTTGGGATAGGTTGCATGAGCGTCTCCAGGAATGCAATGGAGATGAGGTCTTGAAGGCAGAAGCTGGTGCTAAGGTTCAAAAGTTTACTGAATGGGCTCTGAAATGTATAGGCTTCCATTCTCGTTGTCAGGATAATAAGGATAGAGTTAACAACAGCTCATGTGTTGAGATCCAACTCCAGTTATCCGCATTTAAGACATTCCTAGATCTTGCTGGTAACCAGCTTACTGGAAAGGACTTCACAGAGGCCTTTGATGCTGCTTGCTTTCCCCTAACTCTCTTCTCTAGTTCGTTTGATCCTGGCTGGGCATCTGGTATATCGGCAACTGCAATTCAAGGTTTGCTGGGTATGTTGGTGGAGGGGGGTGCAGACAATGTTAATCAGTGTTTCCTGGAAGCCTCTCGTTTTGGGAGTACAGAGCTTGTGCGCATTTTGTTGCAGGTGATATTAGTATTAAATGATTAAATGATTTGCTTATGTATTAAATCTAGGTGAATTTCATCATCAGAAAAAAAAAATTAGGAGAATTTCAATAAGATTTTAGCCCAAGATTTGCTTTTATGATATATGTTTGGTCAGGCATCTTTAGTTCTCATTTTTTGTTTGGCATTTGGGTTTTGCATTGGTAGATTGCCCAAAGGAACAGTCTGGATGTTGATGTTGACCTGGCGCTGGGTTTTGCTTCTCACTACTGCAAGATTGTTACTATGGAATGTCTTGTGGAAGAGGGTAATGCCATAGCTTTCTTGGGCCCTCTGATGAGAGCTGCTGAGAGGGGCTGTATGCAGGTCGTTGAGTGGTTTGTGAAAAGAGGTTGCCGAGACATGGAGCTCTGCCTTGCTCTCACAGCTGCAACTTCTAGCAGCCAAGTTGATGTTGCTGCCTATCTCCTTCCTCATGTTCCTCATCATGTCCTTGCAGCACTAAGCATTGAAATTCTGAAGGCTGCTGGTGAACGAAGTGGTGGTTCTCTTGATGGTGTTGCATTTCTTCTCCATTCTGACTTCTTAGGGGATCCTGCAGCAACTTATGCTGTTGCAGACAGTATTGCTCGGTCCGACGATGAGGGTGTAGCTCCTGAGCTAAGGGCTTTTCTTCGGGAGCACTGGTCAGAGGAGGTTTTCTTGGATGGAGTAAGGCAAGGACAAGAATATTACATGAACCTTGTGAGGATTTTAAAGTGGGGTGGATCTCCTGTCTGCTTAAGAGATCTTCCTGCCCCTCTGAGGGTAACGATTGCTTACCTGCCACTGTATAGGGAGTGTGTCAAGGCAGGTGGCTGTTTGTTGTCACAAAGGATGAGAGGGCAGCTTGTTGAAGCTGTGAGAAGGCTTGGTGGTGGGGTCTTAGAAGGCGTGAGCCAGTGCAGAGAGCTCTTGGCTGTTCTGGAGCACCATCTTCCTCCATTTTTACTTCAATCGCCCAGCAGTGCGTAGCAAGATTTTACTTGTTTTAGATTTTCGCATCCTTTTTTTTTTAACTATCCGATATATGTAATGGATAGTAACAACATTTTAGCTGGGGGTCAAGGCGACGAAGCTTTAAAGTTTGTCAATTTTCTCCCCATCATGTGGTTGCCTTGTATTTTAGGTTGCTGCACTTCTACTGTTTTACTTTTACATGACACATTATAATATTCTGGATGTGCATGTTGATTTATCATTTAAGACACATAGCAACCAACTATTGTTAAAAGAGTTGAAATATGGGTTTGTATATTGACTGTTATCTAATATCCATACAATTTCATTGTACTTTTAATTCGTTTTTCTTCCCCTCTCGTGTGGGGATCTTTTGTTTCTTTTCCTGTTGTCCATTGGATGTAGAAAAATAATTTGTCATATGCAATTTCGAAGAAGAGAAGGCCCCGAGTTCAAATGGAATGTTGCTAACCAATGAGCATGTGGTCAAAAGTAATGATGTTCCACATACTTGACCCACCCTCCGCGGCCTTTGTGATTTTCGAAATTGTTGCAATTTATTTGTAAAAGCATACATAATATCAAGGTGATGGTTATTGAATGGTTCTACATTATTAAATTATTGTAATTTTCACTTTCTCAGATGCAATGCCGTCTTTATTGTGTATAGAACTTTTAAAATATCCACCCATCACAGAGTGAAGACCACATAAAAAATGTTTTAGCAGGCTATTTCTGGAAAGTCTCCTCTCCAAGCCCTCCAGTCTCCACCACCTGAGCTTATTATATAACATTTGGTCAAGGTCAACAAAGAAAACTCACCCCAATCAATCATGATCTATTTACCATGGAAAAAAGGAAAATGGATTCATCCAAGATAGAAACACAGGCAGCTGAATGCTGATAATCTTTGATTCATTTGCTTTTATTTCTCACCTTTAACATTCTTCACTTTACTCTTGTAGGTTACGTATCAAGTATCAAACTTTACTATCCCTTGAGCTTTCCTCAGGATTCAGGACTGCTGTTTACTCCTAATCTACTCCTTCTCAGCGAGGGAGTGAGTCAGTTTCCTAATAACAAAGCTACAGCCGACATTGGGTAGAAATTGGTTGTCTTAGACAGACAGGCCCAGCCATTACAAGTATAACCTTCTCATAGGGATTATAGGGTGGGTCAATGGGTGGTTGTTGCCAACGTCAAAATCAAATATATGATTTTGCAAAGGCAAAGGCAAATGCAAATGCAAATGCAATTGGCAAGTGATTCGTGAATGGTTAAGCAAGCAATAAATAAACGAAGTGTTTTTCTTGTATTGAACATTTTGTGAATTACAAAAATTGTATGATGAAAGAAAGAGGTGATATATTAATTCTAAACACCATTTACTGTACTTACACAGTTACACGTATGTATAGGTCAAATCCCTCACATTAGAAGGCATGAAAGCCAAGATCATAAGCACTGCCAGAATGCCAATGGGAAGCAACAGCAGCATGAAAGGTGGGGGAGGCAGTGGTGGAAGTATCAAAGGAAGGATCAGCAGAGTCGCCGTGAGGCATACAAGCAAAAGTAATGACTCGAGGCTAAAGTAGCTCACCGGCAGCAGTCTTCTCCCACTCCCTCTACCTTGTGATAGTGTTCGATGGTATTCCGTTGTTGTCGTCTTTCTTTGTCTTTGTAGATGTTGTTGATGTTGTGGATGTTGTTGATGCTGCTGATGATGTTGATGATGAAGATACTCTGCTTTCTGTCCTTCATTCACTACTACTGGTGCACCAGAAACCTTTCTTGTTTTAGCGTCCATAGTGCCACTTGAACAATATTGATCTTGCAAATCAATAAAACCCTTTGACAGCCTTACCTTTGCTTCAGGAACTTCAAAATTCATTTATTTATGTGTTGGTCCCCCACCCAATTAGTGAAGTGACCCAACCCAAAATTCTTTTTCTTCAACACCAAATTTCTCTCTGGAACTCAAAATCTCCAACCCAAAAACAATGCCGGCCGATTTATACAATCTAAGACAACTATAACAAGCAATGCAATGCAGCCCACACAACTGACTCAATCTGCCAACCTGCTCGCTTGTACCCACCCTCTTTCTATTTGGAGGCGGCTGATACTTGATGCTTCTGGGATCTCAACCTCCAGATTCAAACCCCAAATCGCAACAAAAGCGTGATTAGTCCTTGATCAAGTCTTCAGTGCACGAACCATGACACATCGTCTCCAATAATCCAACTAGATACAAAAGATGAAAGATAACATTAAAATTAAACAAAAACATTCATCAACAACAAAGATAACTGATGACTGACGAGAATTCCAACATATGACATATTCCACCAAATAACATATGTTCAGATATCAATTTTACAGCTGATCTGCAATCCTATCCTTCAATTTCTCTCTTACTTGTAACTACATATGCAAAACATTCAAAATAGCAAGCATAAAACAAATTGCAAGTCGCAATATATTCCTTTAAAACTTTTGGCTTTTGCTCTCAAACCCAACAAAATACCGAATTCAATAGAGAGAAAAGAAAGATACCCTGAAATTTATAATCTATATCTATATATACATACGTGTTTTTGTATTTAAGAGAGAGAGATGAAACAAATCAGCAATAGAAAAGCTAAGACGAAAGCGGACGGGTTCATTTGAAGAGGAGAGTTAAGGACAAAGGTTGATTGATACCTGTGAAGCTTTAGTCTTTGATTGTAGTGGTCTTTGTATGAAAATTTCCAAATGAGGCAGCAAGAAAAAGATGCTCCCTTGTGCGCTTTTTGCATCTCAGGCTCTACGGCTCTCTAATCTTTGAACCCAAAACTCCTTCTCAGAGTCAAAGGTGCTCTGTATTCACAATAAATTCTTGATGATCATGGACTAGAAATAAAGAAAGGGAGAAATGGGTTCTATGCACACAAGTCCTGAAACGGGTTGTGGAAATAATGAAGGAATGAGGAAGGTGAAAAGGAGGAGTAGCTGTTTAAGGAATGGAATGAATTTTGATGGGTTTTGGGTTGTTGCACTGTATTTGTATTATTACTACCCTTGTTATTATGTAGAGAGAGAAAGAGAGAGCAGAAAAAAGGTTTGGTTCAGTGAATCCCACATTCAAGTGGGGTTTGCTGACATGCAAGTTGCTGGTTTTGGAAAATCAGGGCTGTGTTCCCCAAGGTTCTTCACCCCTGGACTCTTCTTTTCTCACTCTCTCTCTCTCCGTAGAAAAAGCCCAAACCCCCTGCCCCAGCATTTTTTTTTTTTTTGTATAAATTTAATTTAAATATATAACTATATAAGTTATTTTAACGAGGTTTATTTCAAATATACACCTAATCTATTATTCAAATTGAAAAATGAATTTTTGTTCATTGATTCGTTGAAAGATCAGTTAAATAACAGTTTGGCTTTTGCTGATAAGAATTACTTGGCGATGTGGCACTGCTATCTCAGCAAATATTTTCCGGCAAATGAGCGACACAAGCCCACAATTTAATAATAATAATACAGAGAGAGAGAGAGTTTGTGGGCCCTTGTTAGGGGTTAGGTGAACATGTGTCGCTCATTTTCAGCCAAATGAGCGACATGAGTCCACCTAACCCTTGACACAGGTTTACAAACTCATCATCTTTTTCTCGCTCGTTGAACACAAGTGAGAGATTTATATTTGAATTTGGGGAAAAACGTGATGTTTTTGGGAGACTAAATGGTCAGGAGAGTGTTCGACGAGTGGAAAAAAAGTGATGGATGTGTGAGCTCGTGTCAAGTGGACATGTGTTGCTCATTTGGCATAAAATGTATGATGAGTTGGTGCCACGTCGTCTATTAATTCCCGTTAGCAAAAATCAAGCTGACATTTAACTGATCTCTCAATAAATTGATGGATGAAATTTTATTTTTTCAATTTACATAATAAATCAGGTATATATTTGAAATATTTGAAAATTCATGTACCCCGTTGAAATAACATATATAGTTATGTGTCTAAATTGAATTTATGCCTTTTTTTTAATTCTTATAATTCACTTTTATCATTTTATGGGTCCATTTGCAAATCTATTCAAGTAAGAAATCATTCCATTTATGTCTCAAGTCATTTTTTTTTAAGTTTCAAAATATTATCAAAACAAAATTATCGAAATTTTATTAAAAGTTTTAATTTAAATTTTCAACGAAATCAAAATTTTAAAAAATTTTTTATTCAAAATCTAAAATTTAATTTCTTACTTATGTCTCAAGTTTTTATTACATTTAGAGGTGTACAACGAGCCAACCAAACCTATTTAAAGTCGACTAATTCGTGCTTCGTGTCGTACTTGGGCTGGCCCAATTATTTTAAACTTTAAGCCCAGTCTGGCCCATGGCCCACCCAATAATGGATCATGCCGGGCCAGGCCAGCCTGATTAATTATTTTAAGTTTCTATTATTGTTTAATAAATCAAATAGTTTTTATGTCATTTCATTTTCTATCAAAATTTTTAATTTTCTACTGTTTTTATTCTATTTTATATTCAAGTTTACCATCAAAATCAAAATAAAAAATTAAAACAAGGCTAATAGTAAATTTAAAAAAAAATTAAAAAATACTAGTATAAACGAACCGGCCCAAAATTATAACGGGCTTGGACCGGCCTAACACAAAACGAGCTCGGATAGGGCCGGTCCAACGGAATAGAAAACATTGGCCTACTTATTAACAGGCCAGGCCCACTTTAAATGAGCCGGGCCCGTGCCAGATTTGGGCCGGCTCAGCTGATTGTACACCTCTAATTACATTTGCAATGGTTCATAGTGTCCCGTTAATCAAATATCTAATATCTAATTACACTCCTCCAAAATTAAAAAATAAAAACAGGTGAAGGAATCATTTTTTTTTTTTTCAAAATTGTACCCTAAATTAAAATTTTTATTCTATAGAAGTAGGATAAAATTAAATAGTTATAATGATTAAGGAAGTAATCATACATATTAAGAGTTCGTTTATGACATATACAGGCATTGTCTGATATGCAAACATTTTTTATCTAATAATAAAAAATCTATATGATACCGGTGAAAAGTAAATTTGTACATAAAAAATCTAGCAAGTGTGTTGTTTGTATGATAGAATTTTTTACATCATGTAATAATACTGTGAGAAGACATCATTTTCTGCCAATTTCATCGTCCTTTTCACATAATAATATTGTTAAAATTCGCTATCATGTGAGTTTCTCTTAGTCTTAAAGGAAACTCTATTAAATTCATCAACTTGCTTAAGTTAACATCAAAGTGATTAGAGAATAATAAATTAATAATTTATAGTTTGGTGGAGGAAATCAGCCGTAAATATATAAAAGCCAAAGCATCTTTCTACTTTTAAACTTAGCTTGAAGAATGGGACGAAAAGGCACTTCTTTTCTTCCATTGCAAAACAAGAAATTCCAGTTTCTTGTCGTTGAGAGGAAAATGAAAAATTGAATTTCAACAGAAAAGAAAAGAAGAAGGAAATTTCACATGGTGTGGTGGCCCGTGGGGTTTGTTCAAGAAAAAATGGAAGCCCATAATAAATTAAATCATAATGGCTGTGTGTGTAGATTTGAGAAAGCCATATATGGATCGGGAGATGGGTGTATCAAGTGGACGGACCTAACCAATTAAGAAAATAGTAATTTGACTATTTTATTATTAATTTGTGTGGAGCATCTTATATGTATGTCTAATCGTCTAATCGTCTAATCGTCTATGTCTATGTCTATGTGACAGGGTCCAGGGGACATAGATGTCAGATGCAGCAGCATATGGGAGGGGCATGTGGACCTTCCAATTCCATCTCTAATTCAATGCATCTTCTATCATCACCTTACAACATTAATCAATTAGCTACTATACATGCATATGTGCAAGATGGGCTACATATATATATATAATATGCAAGTATGCACTTGTGATTGTGAATCAGTGAATGTGAATTTTGATTCCCATATATTGATCCTTAATTTCTTTCCTCGTACGTACAACTGTACAACTCCTTTAATTGCCCCTTGACTCTCGGGGGTTGTTTTTTAAAATTATTTGAATTTGAAGTAATGAAGATGTTGGATTTGCACTTTCTATGCTCCATCCACTTCCCTTCTCCACCTTCCCAGCAGCCAATTTGGCAAAGGAAGAAAGGAAGTCTATGACTGCAAGCTACACCCTACAACTGAATTGGGCCAACAAAATTCCCTAATCAATTAATTAATCAAATAATGTACATGCATATGTGTATGTGTATGCATGGCCAGGCACTGGGCAGGCAAGTGCATGAATCAAAGATAGCGGGTGTGACTATGTGAATAGAGTTATTCTACCACATCTCTTCCACCAACTTTGATACTATGAATGTAACAAATATTCAACTTTGTTTCTGTTCTTCAGTTGACCATATCATCTTAATGTTTATGTTCTACAAAATTACTGCCATTGCCATATGTGTGTGCTTAATTATAATCAAATATTAATAAATTTTTAAAATAATTTTAATACCTATTGTGTCAACTATTTTTTCTTAATTAATGTGACGTCAATTCATTTGATTGAGATTATTGTTATAAAATCTAATGTATAAATGCCATATAAGTTGAACAAGAATAGTTAAGTTTAATAACATATTCCTACAAAAAAAATTAGCCATATATAAAAAAAAACATTTAGCTATTAAATTGCCCATTCTTATTTCAGGATTTTTTTACTCGAGGGGAGTGGGATCAAACTTGGTGTAGAGGAGGCAATTTTACGAGAATTTTTTTTGTGTAACTGATACACCATTATGTGGTGTAACCAATTCAATGTATAAGTATATTGTTGTAAGACGTGTTTATTTCTTCTAATTAAACTACCAAAACAACTTCTATTTTAGCATTTTTTGAAAATATTATAATTATATATTTATTTTAACACAATTAAATGTTTAAATGGTTTTCAATCATAAAAATAATCCTTAAACGAGGACTTCAAAGTTAGATCGCTTAAATCATTGGATCGCATTGACCAGTGAGCCTCACATCCATTTTATCGATCTCTCTTTAGAAGCTTTTCCTTCAAATATATGCGAATATATAATTTAGTAAGATTCTTTATTATTAAAAAACAAAAAGATCACTTCCCAACAAAAAATTACTAGACCAAGAAGTGACTCATGATCCTTGGGCCTTGGCCATAAACTAACCCACTAAAAGCTCATTACCCGTGATCTATGGTAGAATATTCATGGGTTGCATATTCTATCGATGACTTGACCAAGCCAACCAGTTAACTGATCAAATGTCTTTGGCCCAAATTTTAATGGATTTAGCCAACTTAGCCTACTAATGACCCTGAGGAGAGTGAGGAGATATCGTCCACCTATGCACGTTAGTAGCCTGTGAAATAATTGGTAGATCGAAATTATTCTTGAATTTTCCATCTTTTCTTCTTTCTTTTCCATTCCACCACAAATAGTTCGGCATTTCTTGGGATAACTGGTAAGTTTTATCTGCACATAACTTGAAACAGGAAAAGCATCAGCTACAAAGTAAGAAAAGTGAATGGGCGTGTGAAAGTTAAAAATGTATCTTGAAGGATTCCCAAGAAATTCTTTGATTTCTTCCCGAAGCATATGCTTATTCATCTGCTTGACTCTTTTCTTGTTAGAGATGTACAATGGGCCGGGCCGGGCCCATTTAAAGTGGGCTAAGCCCGTTAAGAAGTGGGCCGGGCTGTACCAATATTTTCTATCCCGTTTGGCCGGCCCGAGCCAGTTATGAGTTTGGACTGGCCTGTTTATACTAGTATTTTTTAATTTATTATTAGTTTTATTTCAATTTTTTATTTTGATTTTGGTTGTGAAATTGAATAGAAAATTTAAAAATTTGATTGAAAATGAAATAACATCTAAGACTATTTGATTTATTAAACAATAATAGAAACTTAAAATACTTAATCAGGCCGGCTCGGCCCAACACGACTCATTATTGGGTGTGCCATAGGCCGAGTTGAACTTAAGATTTAAAATAATTGAGTCAACCTGGCCCGACCCAATTATTAAATGAGCCGGCCCAAGCACGGCACTAAACATGAATGGGCCAACTTTAAATGGACCGGGCCGGTCCGTTATACACCTCTGCTTATTGTGAATCAAAATAGGCACACTGGTATAGTTAGTAAATGGACTGCGCAGATAATAAGGCAAACTCACTAATACTGAAACATTTAAATTTTATACATTAATGTCATATTGTCATAACTCATATAATCCCTTCACAATCATGATACCAGAAATTTGAAAACAAAGGGAATAATAGAGAGTTCAATCACTTGCCCAGAAGTCTCAACAATAGGGATGGTCATGCAAGCAAAAGCGCCAAACTGCAACATCTATTACGATAACACAGCAACTGGCAACTTTCCCTTCCGTGAGATGTATATTACCATCCAAGCTTAATTATAGGATAAAAATTCAACAAACTTCTCCCCGAAACAGTTTAATACATCACCACCAGAAGTTTAATACCTCGAATCCAAGTGCCAATTTATCTATTATTCTAAAATACTAGTGCAGATAAACAGACAACAGCCACTAGTTCCACTGCTCAAGCCAAAGCCCTTTCTAGTCCTGCAATCAGAAGATTATGACATTAGTTATAGGAATAAGACAATGCATCAAGGTAAAGCATTATGATACTTATGTTAAATTTTAGGTTGTGTTTAATACCCATAAGTTAAGTCAGATCATGATGCTTGCTAAAATGGAAAGTTGAAAAAAGTTGGAGGGGTAATTCGGAGCAGGAGTACATTGTCATTAATATTTGAATATACAACCACACCAATAGCATACGTAGAGGCAGAGCATATAGTTTCACCATTATTTAATCCATGAGAGATATGTAGATATATCATGAATTTGTCTTTGGTAAATTCAGTGCAGTATCTACTAATCTACTCATCCGAATACTGCCTTCTGCCTCTGTGATCTATTTGAGGGCAAGTGCATTGTACCCACATCTGTTTCTCTAGTTTCATGGCCCTTTTCCAGTTGGTTCCAAATATGCTCTTACATGTTATCAAATTATCAGTACAGAGTCAATCCTGATTCAGGGTTTTGGGTTAAGTAATAAAAGATATATTATTTGTGGGTATATTGTACTATATATATATATCCAATGTAAGAGAATCGAGAGTGAAGAAAGATCCATACCTCATCATCATCATCATCATCATCACCACCATCTTCCTTGTTCTTCTTGAGGCGCGTAGTACCACCCTCCTTGACGATGGGGAGCTTCATGGCCCCAAAGGGGGTGTCCACATTGATATTGCCTTTGAGGGTGTAGCCGGTACCCTTTCCCCGAATCATATCCCAGAGCGCAGAGCCAAAATCCTTAGGCCTGAAGGTGATGGGAACGTCAATATAAGTGATACCCTTTTTAGCAAGGTTGGCAGATTTGGAGAGCTCAGCGCCTCCAATGCTGACGTCACAGAGCCAAATCTCGTAGTCGAGAGCATTAAGGCCCAAGTCGAAGTCATTCATGTTTTCAAGCCTGACATGGAGCACAGCAACGGTTTCTTCAAAGGAGAAGGTCTGGAAGCTGATCTTGTCAACATCGATGTCAGGCTTGTAGGGGATGGGGATTTCTCCAGTTTTCTCAAGGGGGATGGTGATTCTGCCGATAACAGGGACATCGACAATGAGATCAACCTTGATCCTGTAGGGAATGATGGAGCCAGGCTTGATATCATTGTAGGTGTTCTTGATGTCATCGTAGACCAAGTGGACTGGAACTTTGACAGTCTCCTCTCCATGGGCTTGGATTGTGCCAGCGTCTGGGATCATGCCTGAGACCAGTTTCCTTCCATCGCTTTCGACCAAGTAGTTAATGTCGATCAGAGGGATGGGCACCGGATTTGGGTTCTTAATCAGCACATCCACCACGATGTCTGCCTTTTCCAGATTGATGCTAGGGATGTGAATTGCAGTAACATCCGCACTTGGCTTCCCAAACCCAATTACTCCCTCGATCTTCTCGCCTATGTCATGAATGAAATCCTTCACCTTTTCCATGAATCCACCCCCCTCTCCTTCCTCCTCCTCCTCCTCCTCCTCCTCTCTCCTCCCCGAATCTTTCTTCTTCTCCTTAACACCCCGATCCACTATTTCTGGCTCATCATACGATGCCATGTATTTTATATATATAACACACCTTCAGAAATTCACATCAAAACAACACAATCTATCAATGCAGATTCACTTTATCATAATTTTGAATTTTCATTTCGCCAATAGGATCGACATCGATCCCTCAAATTCCCAAACACAAATAATAATTATGATAAAAAGTAAACAACAAAAATATATTAATTCTAGGAAGAGGAAGAACAAAAAGATGTCGGATCCAAACAAGATTTTCAATTTTGGATGAGATCATAATTTACCTGGAACAGAGTTCAATTGGTATGCAACCCAAAGAGTAAAAATGACACAGCGAGCGGCAAGCAAAGATTGAAAGAAAATGAAATTGAGTATGTAATTGTAATGTAAGGCGTAAGGACTTAGGGAGATACTACTAGTAGCAGCAGCAACAGGCGTTCGCTGATAGCCTGATCGGTGGACTTAAATAAATTAGACTTTATTTGGACAGATGGCAAAATCTCACGCATTCAAATTTCTTCATTAATCATACAATAATCTAATATAACTTCATATTATTATTGTGATTTTATTTATTATGAGGGTGCCGACCCGACGAAGATGAGTACAGTCTGTCTGATAGAGCTGAAGAGGCCCCACCTCATCAAAACGCTACGCCTACGCGGGGCTCACACGTATCATATAAATATCACCTTTTCTTTCTTTTTCTTTTTTTCTTTTTTAAATGGTAATTTAGGTTTACTTCTGTTCTATTTAGCCATTTAGGTACGTAAAAACTCACCACATTTCTTATTTTGGAAGGTTTTTTTGACTAGGTTTTTATGGAAGGTCAAATTAGCTTTTTTTTTTCGAAGAAGGCCCACTGGTTCTTGCTGCTCTAGGCCCACTGGTTATTGTTGCTCTAGGCTTTCTTTATCTATTGTTTCGAACAAGCCCAAAAAATGCTTTCTTAGGTCCAGCAAATTCTGATTTCTGAATGCTCTGTGTGACTGTGTCTGTAGTTCAGCTTGCACCATCTAATTACGAAAATCAAGGAAATAAAGTTTCTTACATTAGAGCCTTGCCGCAAGGCCCGCAACCACAATTGTTAAACTCCAAGTCTCCAACCAGAAAGAGAAAAAAGCCCAAAATTGTTAACTTACAACGACATTCATTAACATAATATAAGGTGCAAGGATTGACCCTTTTCGGATATTATTAAGCTACAGCAATTCGAACAAAAAAAAAAAAAAAGCTACAGAAAAATAATGATTATGAAAATTCAATATTTATGTAATGAACTTGCTAACAGATATTGTATTTCACTAATAAAATTGTACTCATCTGCCAAAGTTTCACCAACTCAATTCCATGACAAAATTACCTTTTCCACTATCTATGTGAAGATGGTATTGCCTACACCTATGTGCTCCTTCAATATTTCTCTTAGGTAGTCTACCTGCTCAAAACCACCTTGAAGTTCTTCCCACTACAAGAAATAGAGAAGAAAGTCATTCTGTTAAATAGCATAACTAGAGATTACTCTTATCCAATAGCCATGCAAGTAGTTTGCTATATATTGATGAACCAGATTTCAATATTTAGGCATTACTATGCATTTTATTTCTGGCGTAAAACAACCTTCCCCAAAGACCTATATGCTTAACCTTCCCCAAGTTCCTAATATTGCAAGAATATATGCCCCAAATACTGTAGTGGTACTAATGCTTCAGTAAATTGGTGCAATGATTGAATCAAGCTGATCCAGCATGGGCGAGAATTAATGGTGAGCTACCTGATCTCAACATGCCCATGCACATATGCACAGCACAAAGAAACTCAACAAGAAAAACTTCTTAACCAAGAATAAAACATGGCGTGTGTTTTGTGAATGGTGGTAATTCATGGATGTGAGATGGTAGCACTCACCTCTTGATGAGACAGCGACACAACTTTCCAACCAGCAGCAGTTATGTAGCGGCGTTTCAGCATAGTATGCCCCAAGGGCACCCCTGCATGAAGCAGAAGGAGATCAATTGAATTGAATACTGACAAGGAAAATAGAGTGGTCAAATGCCTCAAATGAACACAAGCACACAGAAGATGCTGCAATATAATGTGAAGGATAGTCACCAGAATTTCTTGAGAAATGAGTTGGGCCATCAATCTCCATAGCAACCTTCTTATCAATCAAAGCGGCATCCAAAGTGTACCCGTCCAGCACATATTCTCTGACCCAAACAAGGCCAGTGCTAACAAGAAGACGTGCAACCTCCTTTTGAAATGATGATGTAATTTTCTGATTAAATCTCTTGGTTTTACCAGCACGAGCAATTTTCTCCTCAAGATCTCTCCTTAAGGATAGATGAAGATGTGGGTACTCAAGCTTCAAGCACTGGTTCACCAGGTGAACCTGAGAAGCAAACATGATATCCTCTCTATACTGCTCTGAAATCCTTTGCTCTTCAAATTGGCTCAGCGTTCTCCACACATGGGAAAAGAAACTCCTGTCCAATTGTCCCAAAACAGCATAAGACCAAGCTATATTCCCAAGCTGATCCCTTCTGAAACTGAGCACAGGAGAGCCTATAACACCATCGAAGTCAAGATCTCCAATGCTGTCCACACCATTTTCTTTGTAAAGGTCTGATTTTTCTTTGTTTGAGAAACATCTAAATTGGCTTGCATCTCTGAAAACATTATCTAAAGATTCAAGCAAAGGTTCAGCAGACTCATATAAACAAGCAAAAGCCCACAACACCTGAGCAAGCTCTTGCTCCTGGAAAGTGTGAATGATATCTGATGCCCTTTTTGATAATTCAGAAAAGAGATCAGGAGCAGAGTGCTTCATGGAAGCAAAAGCACCGGCAACATTAGCCACATTCTGTGAATTAAACTCCCCAACCTTGGTTAGAGCCACCTCTGCAACTCTATCCATTTCTGACAAGTAAAGCAGCTCACCACCAATCTTAGACAATGCCCACGAGATATTAGAGATACCTTGAGCTGAACACTCGGGTAAGGCTGTCATTGCTATTCCCACAAGCATAGACATCTCTCTTTGACGAGCAAAAGCCAACCTACGTGTCTCGATCATTGAAACTTTCTCCATGTTCTTAGCAATTCGATGAAGAGCGGTGGCAATGTTCAAAGGAGAGAGAGGTGAGGGACTCAAGCCTTTCCCAACAGCCATGATTGTCTCTGCAGTAACCTCCAACACTTCTTCTGCAGTCTGTGCTTCAATAATTGCTTTGTTCAAGTTGACTTCTTTCTTACGATCAGATGGCCCCGAGAATTGGGAAAGCCTCTGAACAAACTCTTCCATGGTCTTTTCCTTCTTCTCTTCAAACATCCCACCCGCCAGCATACTCACAGATCTTCTTAAATGAGTAGCACCATCTAGAGCATTCATATCTTGCATATCAAAGTCTTCCTCCGAATCCAAATCCAAATCTTCTTCGACTTCCTTGCTTTTCTTATTAATTTTCTCTGTTTTCCCTAGTTTCTTCTTGTTCCTCTTCTTTTTCTTCTTTTTGGTAATCATATCTTCCATTCTATGAGACAAGCCCTTGGCCTCAATCAACTTTAGAGCAGTCTTTCTTGCCCTCACACACCAATCCATGCCCTCAGTTTCTTGAAGCAACCTAGAGGCGTGTTGCTTTTTCCTCTTCCTGGGGTCCTGAAAACCCAAAGGGTCAAGCTCTCCAAGAAACTCCAATACCCAATCCATGTTACAATCTCCTTTTCCTTTTTCTCCCTCATCATCATCGTCATGGTCAACACTCCTTGAGCTAATAGAAGTATTATCTCTGCCTATATTTAAGCAATTTCTTCTTGGGAAAACCAGCTCAGGTTTTTGGGGTAAGAGCCCGGTTTTTGTGATTGGAGGCTTATGAACAATTTCCGGATTGAAAATGAAGGGTTTAAAGCAAATTTGATGAGGGAAGGTGTTGAGAAATCCTTGCATACTTACCTAAAACTTTGAAAATGAAAAAACACAAATGAGAAACAAAAAGGGAGGGTAATTCTATTTGTCAATTCTACGCAACTGTCAAATGAGAATGTAATGTTCGAGAGAAATGACCAATTGTTGAGCAAACAGAACATACCCAGATTAAAAACAATATCCACTGCTTCTAAAGAGAAGGAATTTGAAGGCCACGTTGCTGTTGTTGTTGTTGCAGCTTTTTTACTGAGAATGAAGAAGCAGAAGAAGCTGCATATCATTTATCAGTTTCAGTTATCAATTTTTGGGTTTGGGGAAACAAAACAAACCACGAAACCCCGGATAAGTAAATATAAGAGTGAGTAGAAGCTCAAACCAAACCAAACGACCCTAAAAAGCACGTCTTTTGGGCTAATGAATCGATTGGGGAGAATTTTTTAGGTGTAACTGATATATCGTCTCGTACGATATGTTTATTTTTTTTAAGATATAATATTAATAATATTTACTTATATTATAATTAAGACTGATAATTTTTGACACGATAATATGGTTACAGAGTGCACAAATATGACACGACACGATAACATGATTACAGTGTACATCTTTTGGGTTCGTGTAATTGTCGACCACGAATCCAAATTTGACACAACATGAATACTACACGATAACACAAATTGCCACCCCTAATTTTTCTTAATAAGAAATTATTCTGTATAACTGATATATTGACACGTGGTATAACCAGTCTATGTATTATAATATGAGTAAATATTATTAATACTATACCCTACTAATATAAATACATCGTCCAATAATACCCTTACACGTTAGATTGGTTATATTACGTGACGGTATATCGGTTATACCTATAATTTTTCTTAATTATGATATATACATATATATATATATTAGTTACACTATGTAGCAATGCATCCATTACACCGAAAAATCTCTCTAGATTTGGGTGATTGAGCTATCCATTTGTCTAAGTCAAAATGATACAATAGCTCCCATTAATGACAACTCATTTTTTACACGTTAATATTTGACCCAACTCGCCATCAGGTCACTAATTTTCTTTTTGATTAATTAATTGTCATTTATAAAATTTAAACTCAAAACAAAAAAGAATTATGTATCATCCATTAGAATAAATGGTTATTAATCATTAGAGACTTAGAGTCAATGCTTATTAATTATTTTTAATAAATTAGAGTGGCTTCTCCTTTGTTCCTTACATTAATGTCAGTTGATTTTTGAGAGTTGAGACCAATCAAAGCATAAATTGTTTGTTTAAATAATTATTTGCAGGTAAACTGTGTCATTTGTAAAAAAAGAAAAAATATATTCCAAAATAAATATGTAAAGATATAATGCTTACAAGTTACAACAAACCAAGAGAAAAATAAATTTTTTTATAATTACTATCCATCTTATTTGATGGCAGTTGGGGTGCTATTTGGTTATCCTCAAAAACTGGCGATGTACATTTGCATCCCTGAAGCAGTGCAGAGATAACGTTTATTTCATCTCATTTCACTTGTAAAAGAATGTAAAAGAATGAAGAGTGGCATGGGATATGGATATGGGAAGGAAGGTGTTGATATCATATACAAGAATTTTCAGAGTATGGTGCCATCTGGTATTACTGCACTTGGAAGAACGACTACTATTCCCTCACGGATTACATACCCATTAGCTTCTCTGTTCCCTTCTTGGGAATTGTCCTTATTAATGATCTGCACAAAACCAGGATCAAAAGCTTCAAGCTACATTAACAGGATCACATAATAAGTTCAAGTCCATTGTCCATACTCCATACTCCATACCATAACATTCTTGCCAATCCTTGCATTCTTGTCAATTATAGTCTTCCTTATTTGAGTATCTTCACCAATTCCAATACTGGGAATGTCCATGCCACCTTTCCTGTTTTCACTATCATCTCTCTGTGACTATGTGTGATCAGTACACGCCCCACCTTGTTAGACTTAGACATAATATAGTGGAGCATTTAGAAATGAACATAAATATAATGGAGCAATGATTTTGATTTCAAGTATATGATTTCCACAAACCCCTTAAATTGACACAAGAAAATCAGGATGAATACAGGGATGGAAGATGTTAGATAGATGCCTCTTACTTGATAGATAGTTGAACCCATGATCACCGAATCCTCGATTATTGCCCCATCTCCAACTCTTGTCCTCATACCAATTACTGTACCTTTGATCCTGCATCCCTACTCTTGTACAAGTCCAAAAGTATATCCCGGAAATATACAACACCCAGTTCAGTACTAGTTCAGCTTTCTTACTTTACATGTTAGCATACATAGAATATGTACATATAAGTGCCTATATATAAAATGATTTTCTTACATTGAGAATGCAACCATCTCCAATTACACTATTTGTTATTACAGAATCAGTTATATGAGTTGGAGGCAGACACCGACGCAATGTGTAGACTGGATGTTCTCTGTCGTAGAAGCTGCTATGGAAGGAGGAAGTTTGTGTTAGTGGATGACTATGAGGGGTCTAAATCCATTAATCCAATATAAGCCAAACATTGCAACTTTCACCCTTTCCCCGTATACAAGTTACTGACTTATATCCCACGTCTGCATTCTTTGTGCTTTGCATATTTGCTTGGTAGAATGCTCCAATATTCCTCATGTCCTCCCAATATCCATCAAATGTATAAGCTTGAACCTGATCTCACACCACACGCACAAAAGGAAAATCTTCTCATTAAGTTGAAACCACAGCCAATAAAGAGAATAAAATTAGCACTGTATACTCTAAAAGCAGTCATGATATATACCACGAGAAATAAATACATATTATACATGTTAATCAAAAGTGTGACCTTCATTCCAATAGACATGGCACCCGGAATTACTTCACTTGTGAAGTCATTTGTCTTGGGAAAATGTTCCTCTAGAAGCCTTTTCATTACATCTCTGTTGATGAGATAGATTCCCATACTTGTGATACTATCCTGAGCTTTTGATGAGCTTTTGCCCTGAAGTTTCAGATTAATGCAACCTCAGAAAACAACTGAATAGCATAAAAACAAACATCTCCAAAAACAAGTCCTTTGAATATATATAGTACTACTTACTGAAACAACATTAATCGGCTCTCCCTCCAACTTCAATCTAAACTGTACAGCTTGACTTTCAGAATTCACATCTAAGAAGCCAAAACCCGGATCATGAATTCTCCTAGCAATTGATGCTGCAACAGTAATGTCAGCCTCGCTGTTTCGGTGGGCCAATATGAGTTTCTGGTAGTCCATTCTGTAGAGATGGTGACCAGGAAGGACTAAAAACTCAGTCATCGGATACTCTTCCAGCACCCACATGCATCTTCTAACAGCATCAGCATTTCCCTAATATCAAGTCATTAGAAGTTTCAAGACTTAAGACTTTAAGAGTGTATGTATAAAAATGAAATAATTAATAAAACTGGGGATTTGATTATGCAGACCTGAAACCATCCACTATTATCAGGGCTCTGATATGCTGCAATTACTTCAACAAACCCCTCATTCCCAAGACCTAGTCCAGAATAAGCTCTGGATAGGTGGGAATTCAGAGAAGTAGAGTTAAATTGTGTTAGTACATATATCTTGTATATGTTGCTGCTGATGCAGTTGCTCACAACTGCATCAATGAGTCTGTAGTTTGCTACAATAGGTATAGCCCCTTCTGATCTTCTCTTTGTCAATGGGTAAAGCTGCGACTCTGGTCCATCCCCAAACACAATAGCTACCACACTCTGACATGAATAAAAATGTAGTTTGGACATCAATGCTCAAAACCATCTTATAATGAGAACCATGCCAAAGGAAGAATTAATAGATAAAAGATGTATTACATCCTATATGCATTGCATGTAAAGAAATGACTTGCACTTTTAGGCTTGAAAAGTAAACTTCAGTTTGTGTCTCATTTGCAGAGCATTAAGTAGAAAATTGAACCTGGTTGGCTGGAGGAAACAACAAAGTGGGATTTTGAGGCTGCTGTGAATTGGATATGAGCAAGCTTGGAGGAAGTGGAAGACTAGATTGAAGCTTCAATGAACGTTTTGCATGAAAACAATCTGATCCAAATCCAATAATGGGGTGCTTTGCTTTTGCTTGAGTACTGCTAATAAGGGAGGGAAGAGAAGGCTGCAAGATCACCATGACAAAGTAGAGCAGCAAGACAGTACTCTACAATACGCAAAAGATTTAATCTATATTTTGATTTTTTAAGGCATTTATTGCTTCTCTTCCTCCCAACTGATTTAAGATTAAATAGAGAGAATAACAAGGGAATATTTTGCTTTCTTCCGCCTCATGGCTACTGAGGAAATCTTCCTTGCATGGCCAGAGGATGGCTAGAGGCAAGGATTTGGTTGCTCAGCAAATGCCAATACCATCCCACTCACGTAAACCTCATAATTATAATTTTTCTAATCAACATATCACACATGAAGCATGTCTAACATCAATACATCATCTTTTCTCTTATGTTATTGTTGAACCGTAAAAAAAATTCAAAAAAAAAAATACAAAGGTTGAGGTTGAGATAAGATCCCCATATGCCATGTGCCACATTAATTTCAAATGAAAACAAATTGAAAAGTGAGATAATGTGGATTTATCTGAAAGCTTAATTATCTCTTATCTGATGAGTGTAAATTTAAATGGAGAGAGTTATCTCATCTCCATCTGATCTCATCACTTGGACTTCCCATGGACTCTATAAATAGAGCATAAGGGATTCAGAAAAACAGAGGAGAGAAAGAGGAGAGAAAGAGGAGAGAAGACACCGAAAGGCTGCAGGAAGAAGAGGAACGTGTATTTGCCATCACCAAAGCTTTGCCACTGCTAGGTAGATGACACTTCTTTTATTCATTGCTCCTTTCAATATTTGGTTTCGGCTGAAACCTCAAAAAAGTTTACCAAAGGATTCGGCTGAATCCATTTTCTCTCAATCGGTTTCGGCTGAAACCACAAAAATTCATCAAAGGATTCGGCTGAATCCATTTTCTCTCAATCAGTTTCGGCTGAAACCACCAAAATTTATCAAAGGATTCGGCTGAATCCATCTCCAAATTGGTTTCGGCTAAAACCATAAAAGATTCTGCTGAATCTATATATCTCAAGCACCGAACAGGGCTAAAAAAAAAGAAGAGTGAGAGAACGTTTATTAGAGAGCTGGGAAGAAAGGCTGCTGCAAAGAGGCGCCAGAACTTGAAGTGATCTCAGCCACGTAGAGGATTACACTGCAAATTCTTCTCTGCTGCTGCCAACAAAAAAGATGGTTCTTTCATTTTTTCCTTTAAAATAAACAATTAAGGGAAACCAAAGGAGAAAAGCCAAGCAAAAGAAATGAATGGCCTTCTTGTTCTCTGTACGTCAATTGCAAGCCAAATTGAATGAAGACTTTGGCTTACAAAAGAAAGGTGAATGGAAGGCAAATATTGGCAAAACAAAAAGTGAAAAAAAAAAAGTATGGCTTCTAACTCTACAGCAATGGCGCAATATAAAAAACAAAAGAAATAGATTGTTGTTGTTGCCTCATGTACGTTGCTGCACTTCTGCCAGTGAAAGACCAAAAAGAAAAATGAAGCAAAGGATTAATATGGCTCTCAACCTTTGGGCAGAGAAAAGAAGTCTACCACTTGTTCTCTTTGATGAAAAATGCATGGTTCCAAAGTCACAATATAAACCAATACAAATGGCAATGGCTTACTGTTCTTTTGAAGAAGCAAACAAAAAGCTTGCTGCCCTCTCAAGGCAAAAGGAGTCACAGAGAAATCCCATTTCTCAAGGGCAATATATTCCTACTAAATAAAGCCCCGCAGGAAAACAAATGTCTTCAATATATCAAAGTTCAATGGCAATGTGTCTCTCCAAATGGCCCATCAACAAAACAAACCACCAATTGACAAATCTTTTATTGGTGTGAATTCAAATTAAGGTTAATTGGGCTTGTCTCCAAAATTACAATGCCCATTGATAAAGAATTACCAATTAACATTTAGTTGGTACAAAGTCTAATGGATCTTTCTCAAATCCATTTGCCCATTAAAAATATAAAGTGTGTCAATTAAAAAATAATTGATACAAAAATATTAATGGGCATACATAACCAAATTCATATTCACCCATTAAAAATAAGAACATGTGTCATTTTAAAAATAAATGATACGAAAATATTAATGGGCACATTCTCTTCCTCCAAATCTCAAATCCCAAATTCAAACTCTCAAATTGGTACAAAACTAAATCTCTCAAATTCTTTTTGCCCATTAAAAAAAATAAAATGTATCAATTAATAAATAATTGATACAAAACAATTATAGTGGGCACATAACCAAATTCATTTTTGCCCATTAAAAAAATAAAATGTATCAATTAATAAATAATTGATACAAAACAATTATAGTGGGCACATAACCAAATTCATTTTTGCCCATTAATAAATAAAGTGTGTCAATTAATAAATAATTGATACAAAATATTTAGTGGGCACATATCAAATCCAACTCTCTCAAATTCATGTTAGCCCATTATAAAAGAATGTATCATTTAACAAATAAATGATACAAAAAATATTAATGGGCACATTTTCCTCCAAATCCCAAATTCTTAAATTGGTACAAAACCAACACTCTCAAATTAGTATAAAACCAACTCTCTCAATCGGTACAAAACCGAAACCAAATCCAAACCCCAAATTTAAACTCCTAAATTGGTACAAAACCACCTTTCTCAAATGGTACAAAACCATCTCTCTTAAATTGGTACAAAACCAAATTTCTCAAATCCAAATTTTTAATTCAACCCCAAAGTGGCACAAAGCCAGCCAACTCAAATTCTTCACCGAACTACGTCTGGTTTGATCCCATCATGGGTACGTAGGCAGTGTGAGCGAAATTCACACTCAACCGCATTCACAAAATTCTCTAAATTCCCTTAGGAATTAATTCATACAAATTTCTTTGAATTAATTTCGCACCAAATCAAATCCGTCTAAATTCTCCAGAAATTAGTTCTATACACAAAAGTCCCTGAATTAATTTCTCAAATCAAATCCAAGGGCTCTAAACCCTACCCAAATTACACAAATCTTTTAAGTGGGTCATCCACCCATTTAAATCCTAAAACCTCGGAACTACGTGTGGTTTGATCCTGTAATGGGTACGTAGGCAACCTAAAATACAGGTGCAACCGCATTCACAAATAAATTCCATTTCAATGGGTCATTTACCTATTGGAAATCCAAACACTCGCAAGATGATCTGTTGGTTTCATTGCAATTGGAATCAAAGGGTATTCCCTTGAGTCAAGGGACTGTAATTAAGAAGATGCACTCCATCTTGAATGGGTCGTACCCAAAATAATAAAACCCTCCTTCTATAAATGAATTTGGGTGAAATTATGTTGGGTAATATTATTATTATTATTTATTTACAAATTTTGTTCAACAGTTATTATGTATATATCACTGTGATTCTAAGCTTCTTATTGCCATTTTCTCTTTATTCTGTTCAATTGTTCTCTTTGTTTCATAAGACTTCAAAAGTTCAAAGTTATTCTTAGTGTTTACAGAGCAGACAGACCAGTGCTACGATAGCTTGTTCAATATGAAATGTAACTGCAAATGACCTTCTTACCCTAGACACCCTTCGGAATTATATGTTATTGGGAAAAAGATTCCTTGAATTATAAGTTTGTTTCAATTCACTAACAAATGTGTTCGCTCCATTCACCAACTTTGGAAGCTTGCTGCTCTTCTTCATTCATGGATTCAGATTTGAGTTGCCAACAGTTAATATATTTAAGCTGCTTTATCTCATAGTAATTTTTTAATTTTTTTTTATATCGATAGGGGAGGGGCCGAGGGGGTAGAAATAAGGGCAGTTTTGTCACTTAACTTGGAAACGAAGCCTGAAGCCTTGTGGCGACAGTTGGGCATTTTGGAATGGAGTGGCATTGAAGGTAGGCATTGGCTCAGCTTTTATGCATCTTCCCGTGGTTGCCTTCCTATGAACAAAATGTGCTGTAAAATCTATAAATAAAGTGATCTCTTAGACCATAAAGCATACTGAAACTAAAACCAGTGTTCGAGGGGCAGTCTACAGCACTGTCAGCATCGAACAGACTAATTTTGTTTTAAGCCCTTGGTTAATCAAAGTAGCGGGAAAAGATAGGAAAATAAGTTTTGATTAGAATAGGTCAAGGATTATGTAAGAGCACCAAAATGTATTTGCAAGCTTGCAGCTTCGGAGTAAAGCCTTTTTTTTTTTTTAATAAATGTTTTGGTTATTTTTTGGGTCTCCAAGCAATTTAATGTGAATTTAACTGCCGGGTGCTGTGCCAACAAGGACAGGCCCCTGCTTCTTGGTTATTTTAGATTTTTAGTTTGATACTGTCTTCAGAGAGATTTGCATATAAGTTGAAATTTGTTAATGAAGCTGTTTTTTTCATCGGCATCAGGACTTCTTGAGTAATGAGCCACGTCCCAAATATGAAAGTTCCGGTGCAAATGTACACAAAAACAACAAAGCTAGTTTTAGTGTGGCTACGAAATCAAGCACAATTCAATACTTCATGCACTAATAACAGAAACAGTACTAGTAAAAGCGCCCATTCCCCCGGATTTGTGCACAAGTCACCAAACCATTGCAAGTGGAGAGGGTGTTATAACAATGATACATCCTAACGATGTTTCCTGTTAGATATCCATCTCATAAATGGATAAGCGAGATAGATAATTGGTGAAGGAACCACAATGATCAAATGTGAATAGAAGCATAGAATACACAGCAAGAGAAACTTTTTATTCGAAACATACTCACTTCTTGTTTGTGTTCAGCTTCAGCCTTAATACTTTTGTCAGGGTTTACTAATCAACAGCTATCCGACTCTAGTTTGGGATAATATGTGTACCATGTTGGAGTTTCGGATCACCCACGACACATACATTCTAGCAGTTCAAAAAATGGAACAACAAGAACCAAGCACATTCAGTAAAGGAAAATGCTGGTCAAACTAAGAATTCTGCCTCTCCTCAGAGTAACATTACTACTACTTCAGATGGTGCTCAAACAAAGATGCCATCTCAATCTGCAGCACCAGTCAAAGAACCACAACTCAATAAAGGAGATATATGAATGACAACGATTAACGAATCAAATGCAACACCTCCACTACCATCATAACTTAATAATAATACTTTGATATCAACTTACAGCTGTCAAAGCAGTCTCTGCCCCCTTATTTCCAGATTTACCACCAGCTCGGTTTAAAGCCTGCAATGGAAATGAAAGATAACAGTCAGATCATTCCCCCTTTTGGTAATAAGAAGATAACTCCAGAGAATTTCCAACGCTACATGTAAATAGTTTGATTAAAAAAAAAAAAAAAAAAACTTACCTGCTCCATGTTATCACAAGTTAGGACACCAAATATGCATGGAACTCCTAGAAGAACATTAGAGAAGTGCTTCAATAATTGATTAGGAAACAAAATTCAAGCAGATTCAAATAGAAAAGGAACATTAATACAATAGTCACAATATCACCAATCAAATAAGAAATTCAGAACTGGAAAAGATTTCGTAGACTGTCTTAACACTTTTGTTTCTGAGTACAGGAGAACACATAACTAATTCAGCAACTAACAAAAAAGACACCAACCTGATTTTAAACCAGCTGAAAGCACTCCAGATGCTGATGAATTAGCAACAGCATCATAGTGAGTTGTATCACCTCTTATCTAGTAACAACAAGCAGATCATAAATTAGGGTACTAGACAAGACTGTTCTAAATACAGTTGGCTAAAGAGTGAACCTCTCATTGAGAGAGAATATTTTTTATAAGGATACATAAAATAATACCACAGCTCCTATGCATAAAATTGCATGATATTTTCCTGAACTTCCGAGCCTCTGTGCAACTACACCAATTTCAAAGCTACCAGGAACCCATACAACCTGAGGGGGGAAGCAAGGAGTAGTCAGGCGATGTAAAACCAGCTCATGCAAAATTAAGGCTAGAGGCCATTTTTACAAACATAAGACCAGATCTGATGCATAAATGTGACCCACAAAGGTCCTCCAGCATATCATCTTACATTGCACTGACAGGCAATTTTGTGAGCAACGAAGTAGAATTTGACAGCATTGGTATGCCAGGAATAGTAAGTTTGGGCATAAAAGAGAAGCAGTCAATGTATGTACAGCTAAAGTTTGATCTTTTCTAAAATGCCCAAAAAACAGGTGAGCTGGGAATAAAAAAAAATGCAAATAAGTGGTTATATTTCAGAAAATTATCTCTAAGTTAATATGTTATACTCAGATGTTGTTCACTTTTTCTTTCTAGTTGGAAGGAAATTGATAAGGATTATTAGAGGATAAACATTACAAATAAACATTCGTTTGACAGAGAAGCTGCCAAGCAGACAAGAGACCTTTGTGATAATAGCAGTCATAAAGCAAAACAAAAAGCAGAAGAATAATGAGCTCATGCAGATATTTGGAAGTTGATGTTTAGACACATACATCAATATCCTCTTCTTGAACTGAATAATTCTTGAAAGTAGTCAAAGCTCCCTCTAACAGCTGCTTTGTGATAATCTCATTAAACCGTGCTACGACCTTGCAGATGGAAAATTAGATGCTCAACCATCAAAGAAATAGTAGAAGCATAGAGAAGTGAGTACCAAGAAGTAGAAATCGTTGAACATCTAAAGACTTGTGACAACATATTTCAGTCAACGGCACCTGCAAGCAATATTTTTCTTTCTTTTCTTTTTCAGTTTTGTTAAATAGATCACATATCCTATGAGCATACGAAATGGGTAGAATTTTCAATCAAAACATGTTATGTATGTGTGTGTGTGTTTGAGAGAGGGAAGTGACCACTGCGAAACGAAGGCCCTGAGCTGTGGTAACGGAGCCCACGAGATGGCGAACAGCCGCAGTTTGTTCAAAAGACGAACGCTCCTTCCTCTCAATTGCACCTGCAATTATTTGGAATCGATTGATTACTTTACTTTGTGGGGGTAAACATAAAAAGAAATAAGAAATACTTGATCACTTTGAAAAGAAGAGAGAATAAAGCGCACCTATACCTATACCTATGGAAGAAGACGAAGAAAGAGAGAGGGGTTTGGGAATCTGAGACAAGTGGAGGCGTAGAATGCCGCTACCACCATGACGATGACGATGACAATTATCAGTGAATGGGAGGCGTGAGTGGAAACACTGGGTTGAAGCGGAAGCAGCCATTTCAATTTTCAGAACAACAACAACAACTGGTTTCGGCTTTCAGGTGTCGCTGTTGAACTGGTTACAATCCATACGCTACTCGGTGGTCAATACAAAGGCTAACCAGGTCAGTAGCTTTTCTCTTGTGCTTGCGGCTAACTTGCGGGTTAGATGCAGAATTTTTATAAGCCGTCAGATCATTTCGTGCGGCTCAGATTAAACACCCATGACATGACCTGTCTTATAAAAAAGAAACTGCAACTCTGCAAGCAAGTGAGAGAGAATGGAAGACAGGGAAGACTTGAAGTCGATATTAAAGTATTTGCCGGTGGTTTTACGGTCCAGTAGTCTGTTCTGGCCCTCTCAAGTTGTGGAGGCACTCAAGGTGTTGGCGAGAGGTCCCGAGCACAGTCTGGTCCATTCTGGACAACTCCTATTCATAGCCATTTCGGACCTCAGGCACTCTCTTTCTCTCTCTACTCACCCCTTGGCTCCTTCCGCCACGCACGGCTACGCCCTCTTCTTCGATGAGGTACCTAATCCAGCATTCAATTGTTTTGAACATATTCTTCACATATGTTGGTGTGTATACCATGCATTCTTTCCGCTTATCTAACCATTACTACTTCTCTAGGATAGAGATTAGAATCATTAGAGTTTGAGTAATTTGGGCTTCTGTGCTAAGAACCCATTAATCAAAACATTTCTCACTCGCCACATTTTCAGTATTCGTGTCCTGACTTTTGGGTTAGGAACTCACTTTTGTATACAATTGAATTGCACTATACAAGATTTTGACATTCAGGATGGATATCATCAGTTAAGGCAATGATGGACTCATAGATACCTGCATTAAGACATTAATATCCGTAACATCTCAATCAAAAGTCTTTGTGCAGCTCATGTCCAGGGAGGAATCAAGCATATGGTTTGGACTGGTTGTCCCGGCGTTGGCAGATTTGCTTTTGCGGTTGCCCTCTTTGTTAGAAATGCATTATCAAAATGCGGATGGCCTTACTAATGGAGGCAGAGATGAAGTCAAAACTGGCCTTCGTCTGTTGGATTCACAAGAAGCAGGAACCGTGTTCCTCAGCCAGGTATCTATATTTTCAATATATACTTTGACGCTTGTTCTCTGTCATATGTTACCCATTAATTTTGAAAATGTTATTCTTTCCTTACTTTCTTACAACAACCTTTATTTTGTTGGGGGGGGTATAAGTCTTCTGATTTATGTCTATGGTGCTTTTCAGGAATTGATTAGTGCTCTTCTTGGGTGCTCTTTATTTTGTTTGTTCCCAGTCATTAATAGAGGTGCCAAACATCTCCCAAAGATCAACTTCGACCATTTGTTTGCGTATGTGACCTTTGCTTTCTTATGTGAAGCTTTATTTTTATTTTTTATTTTCATCTAAATATCTTGCGATGCTATTTTAAGAGATATATTTTCATTTTTCACCCATCTTATATACCTATCTTAGACATATTACTAGATATCTTCTCATGTTATTTTACTTAAATATACTTACAACCTAAAGTTTATTTTCAGGACTCTATATGACAGTTACAGTAAAAAACAGGAGAATAAGATAAGGTGCATTATACACTATTTTGATAGGATATGTTCACATATGCCTATGGGTTTTGTCTCATTTGAGCGCAAAGTACTTCCTCTTGAACATAGTCCTCTAAGCATTTCTTATCCCAAGGCTAACTTTTGGAGCAATTCAGTCATTCCTCTCTGCCGCTTTGAGGTAAAAGATGAGCAGATGAGTTGAACACTAAGCCAAAAGTTATATGCAGATGAATTGTTCTAAATGCATTTAACCAAATTTCTTTCTTTCTTTTTCATTGAGTTTAGGCAATCACAAATAACTTGTTAAGTAGGCCTTTCATATCATTGTAGGTTCACAGTTCAGGCTTGATAGAAGATCAATCAACTGGAGCTCTTGAAGTTGATTTTGCAAACAAGTATATAGGAGGTGGTGCTCTTCAATGGGGCTGTGTACAGGTCTGATTTTGTTGTTCCTCATATGTCTTCACCTAACTGTGTGCCAACATTTTCTTTTTAAACTATATTTTTATTTGGTTTACATTCTTCTGAATCATGCAGGCCATGATCTAATTGCACAAGCACCTAATTTTATTTGTTACATTTGTCTCACGTAGGAAGAGATCCGTTTCATGATCAATCCTGAATTAATTGCTTCCATGCTGTTCATGCCTTCCATGGCAGATAATGAGGCTATAGAAATTGTTGGTGCAGAAAGGTTTTCAAATTATACAGGGTGAGTACTGATATCATATTATTTGCTTATTTCTTTCTAGTAGAAAATAAGCACATATGTATTTTGCTTAGAAAATTTGAGCATATGTTGTTCGTACATAGTACAATGGTACATACTACATATATATAATGAATCAATGATCAAATTTGGTTCTTCTTGTTGAAACTTATGTGTGCATGGATTCTTTCAGAAGGCAGGGGATGTCCTAATGCCTAAGCATTCACTTAGATATCTAAACGTCACTTATTTAACTGGGCTGCTTTTGCTTTTGCTTTTGGTTTCTGACTCTGTTATCATTGTATCAAGTGCTGTAGGTATGCTTCTTCCTTTCGTTTTTCTGGTGACTATGTGGACAAAAGGGGTGCAGACTCTCTTAGAAGACTTAAAACCAGGATTATTGCAATAGATGCGTTATGCAGCCCAGGCATGAGACAGTATAAACAAGAGTTCCTCCTCCGGTATGTATATTATTGTTTATAGCACTGCAAGCAGACAGACTTATTATAAGAAACATATGGAATTCAAGAGTGAATATGAAATATAAATCAAGATATTATGTTGAATGGATCTGTTGAATAGTCATGGTTATATAGATTTGATTCTCTTTTGTAAGACCTTTTCGTAATCAGAAATTTCATCTCTCCTACATATTGGTTTCAACAGGGAGACTAATAAGGCATTCTGTGGCTTTTTTCATCAATCAAAATATCAGCAGTACAAGAGATTGTTTCAAGAGAATGGGTGTTCTGGAATTCAGCTTCACCCAGATGTTAAAGACTCCAGTGACATGTGCACCGATAATCTTTTGGTATGAGTTTCCTATCATAATTATCCTCCTTGGCTTTTTATTTGAGTATTTAGGTGACGTTCTACATTTAGAAATGATATTAGCATTACTTTAGCTCTGAATGTAGCATTTTTTGACATTTGTATTGGTTTAGCATTGTCTGAGCTTGCTTTTTTTCATTTGGGAATTTGTTTGTTCCAATATTTTTTTCTTTTTGTTTTCTATAGTTTCATGAAGCTAGCATTATTTCTGTTGAAACATATGGAGGAAAATCTGTAAACCGAGTAGTCAGAGGTTCTGAGGAGATGCAGTCTCCGGATAACGAGGATGATGTTGGGATTGCAACTGGGAATTGGGGATGCGGTGCTTTTGGAGGAGATCCTGAAGTGAAGACCATAGTTCAGTGGCTTGCTGCCTCTCAGGTAGGTTTATCTTTAACCGTTAAGGCGATTAAATGGGAAGAGATAAGCATTCTAGCTACTTGATCTATTAAATTAAATTCATAAATTTTTCTACCTTAGTGGTATATATCGTGTATTAGCTTTCTCAGAGACTTTTGTGGGGATTCTGTGTCTGTATAAATAAAAGTAACAAGACCAGTGACGGAAATGGCTATAATCTGGGTGCATTTGTTTCAGGCACTAAGGCCTTTCATTTCATACTACACGTTTGGCACGAAGGCATTGCAAAACCTAGACCAGGTACTTAATTTTTATTGCTAGTCTGAACACTTTTTAATAGATGCTTGACTCCTCACTGGTGACTAGGAACTTCCTTATTGGCATTGAGGTGTTACCAATTCATGTCAATGAATGAATTGGTGAGTCCCGCCACTTTAAACTGTTTCTAATGATAATAATTTAATATTGTAAAAGTGGTGAAATTTGTGCCAACGATTTACTTCCTCATAATCTTGGTGTATTGAACTTTGCTTTTGTGTTTTTCTATGTACTTGCTTAACAAATGTTTTCCACGGCAAGTTTAGCTGTGAACTATATAAATTTAATCTTGATTATGCATGCACTATTCAAGTTTCCTTTAGGGATTCCAACCCCTTCTGTTATCATTAACTTGCCCCTAACTCATGTTAAGCTTTTATTCCTCTGCATGGCATTTCTATTTTTTTATTTTATTTTTTCACTTTTGTGGAGTAGGTAAGTCAATGGATACTGTCACATGAATGGACAGTAGGAGATCTCTGGAATTTGTTGGTGGAATATTCTTCGCAGAGATTGAAGGGAGAGACTAACGATGGTTTCTTTACTTGGCTCCTTCCATCTCTGCTGGCCCATGATACTGAGATGTTGGATTTGCCTAGCATGTCTTAAAACTTGCTCTGCTTGTTTAGGCTTGTTGTTGATTGAGTTATTACCTGGTTTCCTGGTTGTAATTTAGTCTATAGGCTGTAAAGATTGATTTCATGGAGAATGCACTGTTCTGATCTCATCTTTCTTGGGTGAGTTTGGCGATGGTTGCATATTGAAAGAGTTCTCTGGCAGTCACATTCTTCGAGCATAGCCACGAAGACAGACAGACAGTGCACCTATTGAAAAGGAAGAAGTGTATAAACTATAAAGCCACATTCGAAAATTTATTCATTTATTCTTAAAAATCCATATTCTAATAAATTTTAAAAAGCGACATTTCCATATCAAGTTTGTAAAAGAATCTTGTACAATTTTTCACCCAAGGCATTTGGTAAAAATGAAGAAAATCCAACAAAAGTGCAAGCACAGCACAGCCTTTTGTAAACCAAAAAGAGAGATTATAGTGGGTCCCCTGTCCCCGTATAAGGGAGTAAAAACAAGTAGGAAGAGGGCCTCAACTGAACCCAAACACAAACAGAAACTGAGAGAGCGTGGGCTCCAAATCCAATATTGCAGAGCCCACTAGATTATCTCCCCAGTCCCCAGAGCTCAGAGCTTTCGCTCTGCATTTTGCAGTTCGGCTTTTTCATCAGACCATAAAACAGTTACCATCCTCCTATCTTATCTGCTTAACTATTAGTATTTGTGGGCTTTGCTTTCTTTGGCTTGGGGTTTTAGCCGGGGTATCCCATTCCACCTTCATCTGCCAAAAAAGATAATTTTCTAGTAAGAACATCATCTATCGTATTTTCAGGTCTGCTTTCTCTTCCAAATTTTCTTTTCCGTTTTGTTTTTCTTTTTCCCGAGATGCAATGAATTAAATAATAACATGTTGATGTTATGGAGAGGAGTAGTGGACTGACGACAGCTCCCAAAGAACCACCGAATGAATTTTACTTTTGTTCTGTGTTCTTAGTTATTTGCATTTTGATTCTCTAATAATTGCTGCCGTTTACTGTGAATCTCAATACATTACTTACCAATTTTTATTGTTTGCTCTCTTTTTTTAAAGATATTTGCAACTGTTTGTACGTAAAAATGGCTCTGCAACATACCATGAGGCTCCCGTACCTCTTCTCATCGCCAAAACAGAACAAATTTATAGTACCCATTTCACTGACTTCTCTAAACCCTCTTTCCCGAGAGCATCAAGCTAATGAAAATAGAACCAGGACGAACACCACTGTCCCAACACATGGTCGTAGCTCCAGAATAACTAGATTATATGCTTCTAAAGCAGTAGAAAAGGTTGGGTTCAATGGAGGAAAGGGTGAGCCGTATAGTGACTCTGATGATGAGGAGGATGAACCTTCTTTAAGTGACAAAAATGATCCCTATTTAATGGATTCTGAAGAGAGACGTGAATGGAGAAAGAAAATTAGAGAAGTGATAGATACGAACCCTGATGTTGAGGAGGAGTTAGACCCCATTGAAAGGACGAAGAAGGTGCAACAACTTCTAGCCAATTATCCTCTTGTTGTGGAGGAGGATGATCCCGAATGGCCTGATGATGCAGACGGGCGGGGTTTCAAGTTGGATCAGTTCTTTGACAATATTACTATCAAGAATAAGCCAAGGAAGGATAACAATGATAATGACGATAGCGACAATGAGATAGTGTGGCAAGATGATAATTACATTCGTCCCATCAAAGATGTCACAACTGCTGATTGGGAAGAGACTGTTTTCAAGGACATCAGCCCTTTAATCATTCTTGTACATAATCGCTATAAAAGGTTGGCTTTCCTTTTTTCTTGGTTGTGATTTCGTTCTTTCTATGCAGCCTATATTATCCTTTATTGTCCAATCCTATTTACCAATTTGGAACTCTTCCATGAGGCTGTTATTTGTGTTGCATATAAGAAAAATTGTTAAATCATATTTTGTCTCTCTTCAGACCAAAAGAAAATGCAAAAATTAGGAATGAACTGGAGAAGGCTGTGCATATCATATGGAACTGTAGGCTGCCTTCACCAAGAGTAAGTCTAGTGTGTACTGTGTTTAGTATCTTTCATCTCCCATGCTGATCATTATTCCTGATATTTACTTTTCATAATGAACAGTGTGTTGCAGTTGATGCTATTACTGAGGATGATTTGGTCTCTGCTCTCCGAGTGTCTGTCTTCCCTGAGGTCATCTTCACTAAGGCTGGGAAGATCTTATACCGTGAGAAAGGTAATTTTCATTTTAGGAACACATGCATTTGATTCTCGCCTCTGCCTTGCAGCATGATTTCATCTCCTTTTTCTGTAATCTGTTCAGAAATTCGAAGTGGAGATGAGTTGTCAAAAATAATGGCTTTCTTTTACTATGGAGCAGCCAGACCACCTTGTTTGAATGGCATTGGAGATCATAGGCAGGAGGAAATTCCATCCCTTCCTACCAATTCCCAACCATGATATTGTAATGTATAGTTTGTACTTTGTGCGGGTTGGTTTTGAAATGCAATATTCCAGGGTTGTTGATAAAGCCTTACTCATATTGATGTGGTAATTTCACCTCTAGATGCCTGAAATTTCATTGTTGTTTAAAATTTGCTACTATAAAGGTTATGCTTGACTTGTTATATATGCCTAAGAAATGAAAATGTTAGTGAAATTAGTGGTTTGTTTTAACTGACTATGGATTCATCCGAATTTGATGTCGAAAATATGAGGTTCTTTCTTCGACATGTGATATAAACATTCGAGCTAGTTTTGCTTTTGATTTTGGACCTTGCTTATAAAAATATAGAACAGTCATTCTAGTGAAAAAGATATATTTATGTTCTTGGCTATGTGCTCTTGTAAGTTGTATGCACATGCACAGAGTTGGGAAACTGTTACTTCTTGGATTGCAGTATGGAATGTTTCGTTCTTCAATGGGTCGCCTCAAAACTTTCAAAATGCAGAAAGTCATGAATCTGTCAACTCTGCTTGCTAACTGCTATAATATAGTTTGGAACCCCCATAATATTTGATTGCAGGACAAATTAAGCATCATCCACTTTCAATATATATATATATATATAACATATCAAAACTTATAAATTTAGACATACACCACAGGTTTTATAAGGATCAGGATCTCAATGCCCTGTAATGGAAATTGTTCTGCTATGAGTACAGCAATCACGCAGACACGCATATAAATATACCATAATATTTTGACTTGTGCCAATTTTGAGTTTAGGGTCTATTAAAACATATAAAATTCACGAGAATAAGATGAGATCAGTCATTGTGAACACCGCAACAACAGAAGGCTTTGTGGTAATGAAAGCGGAAGGCAAAGAGCTGGTAAGGGTTTGAGCCGTCAAACTTGCACTGGGCCACACCCACAGTTCGTTTCTTTGTGTTGCCTCCAAAAACAGTGAGGCATTTTCCTGTACTGTGAGACACCCAGAAGCGGAATTGGCGGTGATTTAGTTTCTTGGGTGGATTAAATGATTTCCAGTCAGCCTCTGCTAAGCTTTCCAGCGACCTCAACGAACGCAGGCTAACCTTGCCATGCTTGTCCACACTCAGGTAGCTTCCTCCACCTGATGAGCATTTGTCCATGTAGTTGCTAAACCTGCACACACTTCACACTTTGGTTAGGAGAATGGGAATGAATATATATATATATATATATAGTTGCAGAGAATGAGGGTTGAGGGCCTTTAGGCATGCATTAATTAGGTATATATCTTTATGTGTTTTTCTTTCCTTAGAATTCTTTTGCAGATAACAAATTAAGGATAAATATATATAGGATTACGCGTGCATGTACCTGTGATAACCCGAGGCTGAACCAGAAGTAGATTTCCAGCCAAAATAAGCATTATATTTTGTTGATTGGCCACCTTTGATATTTGGCACTGAGTAAACTCCTTTGTCATTCAAATCCACATAGTCAGACTGTAAAGCACCAGCAATAAGAGTGTCATCAAATGCTGTCATATGGGGGTAGGCGTCACTTGCAGGGCATCTACTTGATTCACATTTGGAGCACTGGCTGCAAAGCCGAGCACTCTTCAAATCTTGGGCACCATTTCCATTTACATAATAGGTATTATTAGTCAACACCACCAGGACAAGCAGGCTGCAGAGAGAAAGGTAATACCTTTCCATGTTTGTACGTAGCTTTAATTTGTTGCTTTCTGCTTGCCTCTCTTTCTCTCCTGGCCACTCTCTCTATTGTAATTAATTTGTTGGTAATTCCTATGCTGAGTTTGACATGGTTATATACGCTCTCTTGTTCTCGATGTTATCAGTTGTCTTTGTTTTCAATTTGATGAATGGAATTTAACTTGCAGATTCTTTATGGCTGTCAATTATAATGATATAATGACTAGCCGGTTAAAGGTTGGCCTTTTTGTTTTATAAACTGGACCTGAAATTGTATGTGTTTGCTTTCCTTGCATTTAAATTTTGACAGTAAACTTTCCCCCATTAGGGAATAAATTATGAACTGATTCTTGTAAAAGGAATAAACTAGGGCGGCTTATCACTTATCAGAATCATGGCAGGCTATTCTTGATTCCTACTCAATAATTTATTGAAATAGATTAAGGGGTTAATTTCATTTCAGTACCTCAAGTTTGCTTCAAATTTCAATTTAGTACCTCATGTTTAAAATTTTACAATGTCATACCTCATCTTTCTAATTTGTTGCAATATCATACCTCCGTCAGTATGACTGTTAAAAAATCTCTGCAATGCTGATGTAGAACTTACATGGCACTCCTACAATGTTGACTGGATACCACATGGTCTGACAACATGACACATTATGCCACATGGCATAAAAAAATAATTTAAAATCTAAAAATTGAAAAAAAAAAAAAATAATTACGTGTCATGTTTTTAGATTTTTAATTATTTTTATGTCATGTAGCATGACGTGGCCTGTTATCAGATCACGTGACATCCAGTCATCATTGTGGGAGTGTCATATAAGTGCCACATCAGCATTTAAGAGAGCTATACTGACGGAGGTATGTCATTGCAATAAATTGGAAAGATGACATTGCAAAATTTTAAACATGGGGTACTGAATTGAAATTTGAAACAAACTTGAGGTATTGAACTGAAATTAACCCTAGATTAAGTTAATTAACTTGTTAGGAGTGCTGCTATTTGCACATTTTTTTTTCTTTTTACACACTTTTTTCTCACTTTTTCTCATTTCATACCCTCACACTCCTCCGACAATTGAATTTTCTCGTACACACCCCTTCCCAATTACCTTAATATCCAAAAACACACCCCATCAACTCCCAAAAAAAAAAACAAAACACACTCTGCCCCTCCCCCTCTCTCACCTCGACCATCTCCCTCCCTCCCCCTTCCTTCACCTGACCACCTCCCCCTTTCACCCGATCCACCCAGCCTCTCTCTCTCTCTCTCTCTCTCTGCCTAGCTCGCGCCCGACCACGCCGTCATGCCAGCTTCCTCCACGCCGCCCACTAGCTCGCAGCTCACGCTGATATTTGCTCTGGTTCCACTAATTCCAGCAAACCTTAATTGGTATACATTTGCCTTGCATAAATCGTCTCATGCCTTGATAAATCATTACTTTAACTAAAGTTCTTGTCACCTAGCCAAAAATCTAGTCTTGACGAAATAATCCACTTGAAGGGGAAATTATGTGATGAATAATAAAATTTCTACAGGAAGAAATTATTTAATCCTTCTCTCTCTCTCTCACTCTCTCTCTCTCTCTCTCTCTCACACACACACACATAATGGAATAATAAACCCAAACAGGGTTACAGAGTCACAAAGGCAACTTAAGAATTGAAATACTTGTAAGCAATGTCTATATTTTCCTTCCCACATATCTCTCTCACACTGCAGTTAATGATGGAAGTAAAAGAAAACCAACAGTGATGATTCATTTCAACATACAGGTTGGACAAAACTAAATGTTTTGATTATTTCAGGGAATGACAAAAAATTGAATGGTCATCTTTTATTTTCGTTTCAATGATGCGTGAGCTGCGAGCTTCAATGATGGGTGGATCAGGTGAAGGGGGGAGGGATGGAGGGTGGGAGCTTCAATGTTGGCCGGGGTGGGAGTTTCTGATCGAGCCAGACAGACAGAGAAAGGGAGAGAGAGAGAGAAGGAAGGAGAGAGAAAAAAAAAAGATAGATGAGTGTGTGAATTGGTCTTTTCACATTAGGTTAATTTTGTAAATTCATTAATTAATGGATGAGGTGTGCAAATATCAGCACTCCTTGTTAGCATTAATTCTTAGACAATATTAGGTTGTACAACTCCATGAATCATTTAAGGGAGACTCTTGTATAAGATAGTGGACTCTTACGTTCTGCAAGCCCAAATGTAGTTATTCAGATATTTGATCCAAACGTACTATCTATTTCGAATGGAAAAAATTTTCAAATATGATACATATTTTTATGATTGTTTCATTTCAGGACATTAATTTTGTTTTGTGTTAATGAAGGACACATACTTTCATTTTGTGTCAATTAATGACTATGTTTTTTTTTTTTTTTAATTTTTATCTCAATTTTGGCTCGACATTGGACTCATCAAAACTCCACCAAACTCAGAAAAATTATATTAGGTTTAAAAATATGCATCTCATCTTTACAACCATATAAGATTACCCAAATCAAATCTCTACAACTCCAGATAATCGGCCCCAAAGTAAGGTACCCGAAACTGTCCGATTTTCTAAATTTTTTCTCAGAGGTTCGATTGGACAGTTTCGGGTACCCTACTTTTGGGCCAATTATCTAGAGTTGTAGATGTCCGATTTGAGTAATCTTTATATGATTGTAAAAAGGAGATGCATAGCTTTAAATCAAGTATAAGTTTGCTAAATTTGGTGGAGTTTTGATGGGTCCAATGTCGGACCAAAGTTGAGATAAAACAAAGTTTTTAATTGATGTAAAATAAAAATATGTATCATTCATTAACACAAATCAAAATTAATATACTTGAATGAAACAACCATCAAAACATGTGTCTTGTTTGTAAATTTTTCTCATTTCGAATCATCAATCTTGTGCTTATTTGGGCTGGATTTTGCAATGGACGGTCTATTTGGGTTTCCACAAATAGAAGTTCAGAAAAGGAAACCCATCCAATACTTGAATAGAGAATATGAAATTAATTAAGGACTACATTACATCTGTTTGAATAAAATTTCTGCTCTGGGTATTCAAACAATTCAATATAGTGCCACACATTTATCTTTTTTCCCAAATTTTCATTTGTTAGAAACCATATACTAGTGTACGTACTACCTTTTTTTTTTGGGTCTAGTGTACTGCCTATTTAACATTAAAAATTATTATAAATATACTGGATGATATAATTTACTATTTAAATTATATAATAAATATATAATTATGTATATTATTTTGAGGATATCCTTGTTAATAACTAATTAAGTAGTGGTCCAGTTTTGATGATATATATTGATAATAATAAATGTATATACCAACCAACCGATCAACTGTCATTCCTAATTTCCTACCAACCCCAGTAAGACGGCCATGCATGAAGTTTATTCTCAAAGTATATGCTTCTATTGGGGAATGATCCTAAGCATATTCCTTTTGTATGTACAGTATTCGTCTAGCTTTCTCATCGTCAGTAGTCGATCAGTACCTCTATCTATCTATCTATCTAAAATAAACCCATATATATATATATATATGCCACTAAATGAAGACCCAAGACTTTCGCCTGATCGATGGAGTCGGATCCTGATCAACAATCAAAACATTATTGTTGTACGTTTTTCCCACATATGCAAGTTTGATCAGGCAGCTTAATTGCTTGCTAGCAGCTGGCTAATATTATATATGTTCTTGGTTTAATTTGCAGCAGTGGATATGTTTGTTGATGGTCATCTAGTTATGATCTGCTTCAATACATATACACTTAATCTGTACATAATTGATCGATCACATTATGATTAGATGACCATCAACAAACACATTCATGATATATGCATGCAATATCTCTGTTCTCTAGCTCTCATCATCATCATCATCATCATCATCATCATCATCCCACTAGGACTACCTAATCGATCGGCTGGCCGGGTAACCCATATGACGACGGGTGAAATCGGGTTGTTGCCCACGTGTCTACCCCAAGTAAGTCTACCTGTCAATAAGAGAAACCTCATAAGCGAATCTTATGAATAGTGTCATCACCTGTTCACAGAAGGTAAATTATCATCGTCACTTTCATTGACTGTTTACACATTTGCTATCTTGACTGTCGGAGACCTAAATTCGGCCAATACCACACCAGTCTGTTCATATAGGTGACCCTCCGCAGTCTGTTCATTAATTGTTCGCAAGGTAATCAACAAGCTTACCGACCAGAATATTTGAGGGCCCCCGGCGAAGATGATTCGACCACTGAGCCGTTTTTCGTGCAACAACAATCACAATATTTATTCGCCTCATGTACGGCATCAACATCATCACAAGCTATATATAAGCTTATACTTATTTTCAGTTATATGAGAATGAATCAAATTTTAAACCTATCTTAATTCTAACTCATCATTCCCTCTATCTTTACTATTTGAGCTAACTCGAGATAATTAAGCCTACACTTATTTGATCAATAATCATATATATATAATTGATGTAACTCACAAACTATATATATGGAAGACTCAACAAGCAGGAAATGATCTATCACAGGTACAATATATTTAAATATTGGGCGCTAGCTAGCGTTAAGTTTTAAAAATATTTAAGCTAGCGAAAGAATAGATCTAGATCTAGATCTCAAGGCCATATATATAACCTTCGGTTACATCCTGATAAACAATGATAATATATTATATATATATATATACTTCTTAGTTCTTACCAAAATTAATAATATAAATGACCACCAAAAAAACAATAATAATATGACAGCAGTATATATATAGGACCTTTTAGTAGTCCATGCTATCGAATGGAGATGAGGAAATAAAAAATTAAGTACATTAATTAATAAGAATTAGGGAGGCGATTTTTGCGCTCCACTTTTCTCCACTTAACTCATATTTTTTTTTTTATAATTTGTATTCCAAATTTACCTTTTATAGCTCTTGATTTTTAATATATTTTAATTTGTATTTAATGAGACTCCCATCATTGAAGTCTGAATGCAAGTTCGTTTTATCCCTACTTATAGAGAGGTTATTTCCCATTTCAAATTCTCAATCTCATGGTTGTAATGAAACAACCTTACCAGTGGAATATAATCGATACGTTCAAACCAAAAACATAAAATAAATGAAATTATGGCAACAACATACCAGAGCCTTTAAATTTTAGAAACAAATTAACATCAATTCAAGATTCAAAATTTCTATTTTTCTTACAACATAAGATCCAACATTCATTATTTTCTTCTCTAATTTAGAGAGTTGGACAAAATTTTTTAGAAAAAGAAATCCAACAAAGGATGTATAACTTCTTGGCGGCTGCAAAGGAGTACAACAGTTTTTTATTTTTTTAAACATTTTGAAAGATAAAAGCTATGAAGGGGTAGATTTGGAAACCTAAGTAGTAAAATTATATAAAAAAACATTAAAAAAATAAAGGGAGTGCAAGAGGAGAAAAATGGAGTGTGAAAATGGTCTTCCTATCGATTAAACTAAGATCTGGCCAAAAGAAAAACAACAATATATAGAAGAATATATGTACATAGATACATGATGAAGAAACGAAGTAGCTAGGAAAGGCTTTGAGAAGAATATGTATATGCACATGATCGATCGAGGAAAAGATACATATATCGAGATGATCAGCAAATTAAATTAAAGTATTTCTTAATTAATTCAACTCCTTAATTGACATATACGCATACAATTAATTGAGATGAAGGATCGATCTGCAGGAATTGAAGCAAGCTAGATTAGATAGCTAGGCAGTACTACAAGTAGTGATGCATGAGAAGATTGATGATCTATGGCTCCTAAAGCGGACAAGTTGTTGTTTTGGAGGATCATGATGAGGATCCATAGATTTGTGCCGTCGGTGTTGACCATTACTAGTATTAAAATTTGTACTCATCTGATGATCATCTGCAGATCTCGAAAAGGCAGTACCAGCTGCTGCAGTAGCACTATAATTGTAATTACTCCTCCTTTGATCATCATCATCATCATCATTAGTTGAAGGTAGCATGTAGTTTTGACTAGTAACATAGAAGTCCGCGATGTTGTAAGTTTGAGCAGCAGAAGCAGATGAGAGGCACCTGTATTGCCGCCGAGTTTTGTTCCTCTTAATTGCCTTGTACACCATTGGGATTAGGCCCTCCATCTCTGATCGATCTCTAATTAAGACTCTGTTTCTTTTTTTCTCTCTCTCAAGAAGAAACAGCCCAGGAATAAGAATTTGAAATACTTTGAACTCAATTTGGATGTTGTTAAAAATGAATTGATCAAAGACCATTATCGCAATATATATATTACTTGTTGTTGGGTTTGGTTTGGTCATTGGTGGTGGTTTAATTTTGACATGCATATATATTATTTTCTTTTCTTGTAATTAAGGGACATATAGGGAAGTCCAACACGTCATTTTAATGTTGACTTTAACAGGAAAGTGGGAAACTACTGAATATTGTTCATCGATATCTAATGCCGGCGAAGAAACAAGAAGCAAATTAAAAACTACTGATCATGGACAAACATCTTCAATTCATTCATGATATATCATCGTCATCCATCGTTATCCTCTTTAGTCTTTACTAATTAACTAAACAACCTGTCTATTAATTAATTTGCAGCAGCCTCTACGGCTCTACATATATATATATATATACACACACACAGAGAAGAGGTATAGTGTGACACAGCAGCTGGATGGTATTGAACACGCAAAAGCAACTTTGAAATGAATTGGATTAAATAATTAGAAACAGAAAATGCTTTATCGTCACCATCATCTTATTGTTTTTTACTATATATATAAATATGTAAATAATTGGAATTAAGAAGCATATCTGGTTTTTGTTCACTTGGTCAATCTTCATTTTGTCTACCCATTTGTCAATTTGCCATGTCAAAGAAAGAATCAAAGACCACTCACCAACGAGGCATCGAGGATAATTCATCCCACCAGGAGGACCAGAGCATGTAATTGTAATTGACCCCAACTCAGCTCTAATTCCAAGCTAGGCAAATATTGTATCTCACATTTTTTTTTTTTGGTCTTCACAACTTAATAACTTATCTCTCACTGCAATAATATATATATATATATACGATACATATACAGGTGATGATAATAATTAATGTATTACTATATTCAAATAAGTTTGATTCTAAGTCAAAGTTAATTAACACATGGCATGATTGTACTTCTCTATTGTCTCTACCAAACATAGCCCTCTTAGTTGCTTGATGTGTTAATGCTGAACATACCGTTAGCCAACATGGTTGGTAGAATATTTAACAAACCAAAAAACATTCCTGATTGGGCTTTCTTGTTCACCTAATCCTCTTGTAAAATTTCTCTGTGGTTCAATCAGTTCATTCCTAGCACTAGCATCACTAATTTCTAATAAACAAGCTTATTAATTTAAGATTAATGTAGTAAGCTGTTTAATTATAACTCTCTCTCTCTCTAGTTTTATGTCTCTTCCTTAATGCATTAAAATCGTTCGAATTTCCTTTTTTTATTCTTTCAGTTTAATAAAGTGATTTTGACCCTCCCATATCTACTGGATGGTTATTAGTAAGTTTCAAAGTCATGGTCCTGAAAATATCAGCCAGAGCCTGCCTGCAGGTGCTTAGATATCCTCCTAGTCAGTTTTGATGGTCAATATTTAATTACAGGGGTTCATGTTTATCAATTCAAGAGATCCAAGAACAACATTCACAGGTAATCCGAGGGGAAGAACACCATGGCATGGCTAAAGGGAGCCCGTTTACATGCTTTCCTGGTGTTTTAGGGAGTTAATTACACTTATACTCCTGAAGTTTATCGTCTTTTCAGATACACCTCTTGAGATTTCAAAACTGTTGCATATAACTCCTTGATAATGAGAAATTATGCAAAATGACATGTTAAGAGGTTAAATAGCCTAATAAGATTACTTAAGGTGTAAAATACAATCTCAATACAAATATATTTTTTTTTTCTCTTGTAGGGGGTTATATACAATAGTTTTGAAATATCAGGAAGTGTATGTGTAATTTTTGAAATCTCGGAGAATATATGTGAAAAGACGATAAACTTTAAGAAGTATAAGTGTAATTAACTCGTGTTTTAGGTGTCTTTTTTTCTTTCCATTTTTCACATAATCTTGTTCATGGAATTAGCTGATCTATTATCAATTTATGTAACTATTCTACTGTTTCCAAAAAATTGTTAGTATAGAAAACCTACAGATGCATTCCATATAATACAATTTAAAATATCTCAATTGAAAGATAATTTATATGATACACTGTTTGTAATTAAAACATGGAAAGAATAGGATACAACAAAGTGGTAATACTCATTTTCCACCCGAAAACCACTTTGGACTAAGAATTGTTTACTCTAATATGATTGAAAGCATACAAGAGAAGGTAGTTAGTCATACATGGAACAGCTCATTCTTGTAGCACAGAGTCCAATCCGAATCCCCTGAAGCAAGCAGGCCACCTCCATCAGTGCTTATGGACTCAGCACACAAACATGATGATTGAGGAGGAAAGCCTTCTTCAACTTTCCCAGCAACTCCTGGTTCATCATCCAAAATTTCAGGGGATTGAGAATCATTAGTTAAAATCTCATCTTCCCCAGCATTGATATTGACTTCAGGACTCTGACAGGTTTTTTTTAACACATCATTGCTACAGCCTTTGGTATCTTCCTCTTCATCTGATAACCATCTGCAGCAATCATATTCATCCATATCGTAGATACGAGACATTAACCCCTCTCTCCATGATATCCTCATCTGGGACTGTGACACATTCTCTAGTGTAGAGTTGGAAAGCCAGGAAGCTCGATCATCCAAAATTTTCTGAAATTGACTGATCGAATTGCATGTTGTGGTGAGACAGTCAAACTGGAAACTCGAATCAATCTGATCCTCAATTAACACATGACTGTTTGGAGACAAGCTGGCCATTCGAATAGCTTCAGTTACTGAACTGAGTTCAGAATCAAGGTAGTGTGTCCTACGATTGTGCGTACTAAACCCTGACAGGCCAGCAAGTTTATCTCTACTTGAGTCTGATTGAGGTGTACAAACAACATTTCCACTACCCAGTGAAACAATAGAGAATGGAGAATTCTCGCTGTCAAAATCATAATGATAATTTCTTTCATCAGTCATGGTTAGAACCTCGCAACCAGGTGTACAATGGGGAGGTGGCAAAACAGGAACATGGTCATTTAAGGGATCCAAAGCTTCTTGTAATCTAGAAACTCCACTTCGAGAAATTGAAGTGCTCCTCCTGTTACAATGAGTAGTACTTTCCATGTTACCATTTTCACAATGATCCTTGTGATCCTCATTCTCCTCATTACATGGGGATAAAAGCCAGTGCATTGAAGCTTCAGTAGGCAAAGGAACCAAAGAAGCATCAGCCCCTTCGCCAGTTTCATCATCATCCTCCTCAAAACTGCGTAAAGCCTTCCCTTTACCGAAGCCTGAATCATTCTCTCCTACATTCAGAATTCCTCTAGGTCTGCACTTCCTCTTGTCAGTGATACCAGAAAGAACATGGCCAGCAGCATAACAAGCAAGTGTGTTTGTTGACACCGCAGATGATCCACATTGTATCTCTGGAGACACAGAGGCCTGAACAGGAGGAGTTCTACTATTACTTTCGTTAGAATTCTCTTGCACATCCTCGGCCTTATCAATTTTGCAGTCCAAACCCAACCCAGTAGCTATCTTACTCAAAGGTGTAAAATTTCCATCAGTACAATCTGACTTGAGCTCAGTGGGCTGACCAGCGTCACCAACCATCCTGACAATACCTTCTTCCTGAGACTCAGATTCGAACTTACTCAGGGAATTGCCATTTGAGTTTAAAACTGAATAAGTTTTCAACTTTTGTCCATTCCTAGAAATGGGTTTGTTCCCAGACTGCCACTGGTACAAACAAGAAGAATTACTCTTAAATTTAGGCACTTTCCGTGATATGGGTTTCTCTGGGTTTTCCAAAATAGTGCATTTGAACCGGTTTTCCTTAGATTTTGATGGCCTTGAAGGCCTTACAACAGGAGCTGATTTAGGAGTTTTGGACAGAGTTTTAGGCCTATTAATGGGGGTTTTTGAATTAGAAGCAGAAGAATGAGAGAGAAAGAACCTGAGGCAACCTCGTGGGGCTTCGATGGAGGAAGAAGAAGAAGCCTCGCAGCCATTGTTACTATTGCTAATGGGGATGGCATTGAGATCCTGTAATGGATTTCGAGGGCTTTGCTCCTTTTTCTTTTTCTTCTTCTTCTGATTCGCCGTCGCCGTCGCCGGTACCGGAGCCGGAGATGGTTTCTTCACGAGCTTTGACGACAACGATCGGTTCATAGTGTGTGAAGGCCTCACTGTGTGTGTATCAGTGTATGTGTGTGTGTGTGTGTTAGAAAAGAGAAGCAGATCTAAAACAAAATGATTTCAAAATTGTTCATGTTCATACCGAAAGTGGATGTGGGGAAGGAAACGAATTCAAAATGTAATGGAGGTTAAGGGGAAGGTCATGTTCATTTTGCTAACAACACCCAATGTTTTTGACATATTTGCTGGAAATGCCATAACCTCTCAAGTGGGGCCGGAGCCCATATATAAATAATAAATATACAAATGTTCCTTTCTATTTTTAACTGCACGGTCTTGGAAACAATTTAAACGACAGATACCATTGGGGCCATTGGGCCTTCTTCACGCACGCATGTGCTTTAAAGTAATTTTAATCAATAACCCTTTTAACACCACACAAACTATTTTGATCCCTAGTATCAAATCTAACTTTTCTGACCTTTTGCTTTTTTTTTTTTTTTTTTTTTTTTTTCAATACTCTTATACAAATATACAGTGACGGCCATACAATCTTTATGGTGACCATACGGGAGTCGAGTTACTATAACAACTGTTTCTTCCATCTTATTCTTATAGGCTACATCAATCATGGAGATCGACCTTCATCATCAGCCAACGGTCATCATCTTCTCCTTTCTCTCTAAAATTAAATTTGAAAAAAAAAAAATCAAAAACCCAAATTTGAGTTTTTCTCTAAATGGGTTAAGAGGGAAAGAGAGAGAGACAGAAAGAAAGACAAAAAAAGAGAAAGAGAGACAAATATAAAATGTTGATAGGTGATGTGAAGGAGTGAAATTTTTTGTCACCACATAATTGAATTTGTGGTCGTTATATAATTGAATTTGTGATCACCACATAGTATAGCACAATGTGCTATAGCCTATAAGTATGCGGTGATCACAAATTCAACCAGACTTTTGGATTTTTTAGAGAAAAACTCACTTTATGGGTTTGTTTTGTAAGTTTTATCGGGTGACGTAAGTATTTTTTTTCATTGAATTTTGCTAGGTTTGCTGCTGGGTCTTACCCACATCATAGTGTTAATAATTGGTTCCGATCGAATTGGGTGCGGTGGTTCATTCCAATCATCTACAAGATCTGGACGCGGGCGAGCGATGGTTTTGGGTGCGGTGCAGTGGTTCTGGGTGGGTGGCAAAGCCCAAATCTTGATGCTGGGTATGAGAGAGAGAGAGAGGGAGAGGAAAAAAAATGCTGCAGTAAGTTAGTAACAAAAATTTGAGTTTTATATGAAGGGTGTTATAGACATTTCACACAAAAAAAAAAAAGTTTAAAAAGTAAGAATTGAAGTTCAATTAAATTGCTCCTTTGCTTTAACCGTCACCCCAATTTCTCGTACAATCCTTGTCATCAGCGGCGGTATCCCTTGACAGTCGACTCACAACACCACCATGGCAGTGACTGAACCCAAGAAGATCATCATTGATACCGACCCTGGTATTGGTAAGCTCTTCACTTTTTTCACTTTCTTGCAAATCCCATCTTTCTTCAACAAACACTATCTGGAATTCTGGACCTTAATCACCAACATCTGGGTACTCTACAAATTCAAGCTTTATGTATGGATGGCCCTACATGTAGCCATCTAGTATGAGTCAGATTCCAGTTAACTGAGTGCTCATACTGCTCTCTCTGCTTGTCATCTAGTACTAATGCTCACCAACAAGGCAACGATACCTTTCAGTTTGCTTGTGAATCTGTCATTGACTTCATACTCGCTTATGGAATAGGCTTAGGTATCCAGACATCCATCCCTGGAAAGTTGAAAATGATTGAAGAAGATCAAGATTCTGATAAATCTTGGACTTTTGTTCATATGGGACTCGTGGATGGGACTCAGCAAAACCAATGCAGTTGAGCCACCCATTTCTGCTTCTGTCTAAATAGGTGTCATTCAAAATTTCGTTTACCAATCTCTTTTCCTATGCATTCTTGGCTACCAAATGGAGGATTCTGCTTTTGCTACTTTTATATTTGGAATAATCATATTGCGGCTCTACCATTTATCTGAGTTGACAATACGTGCAGATGATGCCATGGCCATATTTGTGGCATTACAATCCCCCGAGGTGGAAGTGATTGGACTTACAACTATATATGGAAATGTTTATACGACTCTGGCCACAAGAAATGCCTTGCATTTGGTAAATTTATTGAGCTTCAGGTCTCCTTGTGGGTACCATTGACCTGCATTTCTTGCTGTGTGTACTTTTTCTTTATGTCTAGGATTGGTTTAGGCATTTGATTGATTGTTTTAGTTTCTTATTTACCCTCCTTTTTCTGTATTTGGTTAGTTGGAGGTTGCAGAGAGAACTGATATTCCGGTGGCTGAGGGATCCCATGTCACAATAACTGTATGTTCTCATCCTTTGTGATCTTCACTTTTGAATTCATTTTATCTATTAATAGTTCTTCAGGCTTGTTTATTCCATCAGTTTCATGACTCCTGCCCCATGATTTATCTTTTTTGGTTTTCCCATTGTTTTGTGCCCTGAGCTCTTTTTTCCTTTTTAGTTATCTTCATACTTCTTTTTTAATTTCATGTGTACCTGTGTGACAAAAAAAATTAGTGAATTGATCATACTTGAGTTAACTCGCTGTTTTTTTTTAACTCTTTTCATTTTCCTTTCCCAAGAAAGTATATAGGATAATAGGAATCCAATTGGAAATGCATCTATAAATTTTAGATATTTGATGTATAACTTAGACATGGAAATAAGGGTATCGTTTCAAAAATTTTACCTAGACAAGACTAAAGCTTATGAATGCATATATATATATGTGTGTGTATATATATATGTAACACATTTTCACTTATTCTTAAAAGGCAAGCAAAATTTTCCTTTTGTGTGATTCATAGTGCTAATGGATGGTAATCTACCTGTATATGTATCATTTTTCAACATGCTTAAATGAATGAAGAGTTAACCTGAAATCACCGTTTGTAGATTTATTAAGAAATTTCCTATCCAATTCTTTTAGTATCTGTTTTCAGCTTTATTTCTTGCATACAGACATGCAGATGTATGTCTGAAATGCATAACTCATCAGTCATTGCATCTTTTTCCATGTGAAGAAAGGCACAAAGCTTCGTATTGCTGATTTTGTTCATGGTACGGATGGACTTGGCAACCAAAATTTCCCTCCACCAAAAGGAAAGCCAATTGAACAGTCAGCAGCAGCTTTTTTGGTTGAACAAGCAAACCTTTACCCTGGAAAAGTCACTGTGGTAGCATTGGGCCCCCTTACAAATATTGCACTGGTCAGATTCTTGATTCATTGCGTGGTTTTCTTTTGTGAACATTATTCTTAATCCTTTGTAACAGATTATCTATTGATATAGGCTACTGAACTAGATCCTGCATTTGCAAAGAACATTGGGCAGATTGTTCTTCTTGGTGGTGCTTTTGCAGTAAATGGGAATGTAAATCCAGCAGCAGAGGCCAACGTAAGCTGCTTAAACTATATGTATTTAACCTTCAACTCGAATTTTACTTATCTAACTAGCTATTAAATTTGATTTATTAATCTGTCCAATTCACAAGCCTGCGGAAAGATGAAATAACTCATCATGCTACTTGTACATAGCTCAACATTCTTTCCCGCCTACTTAATTATTACTTCTTATTGGTTTTATTTGTTATGGTTGATTAGCATTAGTTCGGATCAGCTACAACCATATTATTTTTATTGGATATCAACCAGACTATAATATTTTTATTGGGCTTATTCTCCCACCTGAACTTATTTCTTCACGAACAAGCTTTGAAAGTGTCTATGGAAATATCTTCATGCTCTACTTAAAATATATGTTGATAATAATGTCCTTGGATGCAATTGGAGACCAGATATTCGGGGATCCAGATGCTGCAGATATAGTATTTACAAGCGGAGCAGATGTTTTGGCTGTGGGGATAAATGTTACCCATCAAGTTATCTTGACAGGTACTTGAGAAATTTGTGTTCCTCATCGTTAATCGTGTTCTTATGCAGAAAAAGATAAAACATATTAATGAGTGTACCTTTTATCATGTAAATGCCCTCCATCACAGCTGTGCCTTCTAAGTGGCATCCTAAAAATTCAAGTCAACAGACAATATGATTTCTGTTTTGCAGTTGGTCAATGTACCGCCTAACTCCGTGTATCTTCCAAATGTTATAATTTTTTACTCTTTTAGTTTTTATTATCATATATATGATATCCTCTCCTATGTTAAAATCCTATTTTTCTTACCCATGGCCATCTTCATTAATTATCCTCCCAGGTTTTCATTCAGTTTTTGCATCACTGAACCAATCACCATATCTTATCACCCTCAGGAAACAAATTTCTTGTAGGTACTATTTGTTGTAGCATATCAAAGAAAGTATCTCAACTCAACAGGCCATATCCCAAATATTAGGTGGTACTAGACTATATCTTTATGAAGCCATCTTTGATTCTATGATTTTTATCTGTTTCCCACCAATATCTGTTTTTCTGAAAAGTGTAGCTGTTGTGAGAACACATTGTCAAGCAGGCTTTAAATCTTATCAGGACTTCAATTAGCCTGTATGTAAACTTCCAAAAAATTCACTTGTCTTTGTGGTTCATCAGGAAATCCTAAAACATAACTTTAAGAATCCCATGTTCTAGAGATTTATACTATTATGTAGAATTGGTAATTTCTCTGCAAAATGTTCAGGATTTATGAGAGCAATATGTTGAAAATTGACAGTTGATTAAATGCTTGTATGAAAACTTCATGATTGCAATTAGTACATGAATCAACATATTTTCTTCCTTCTCATTTTTATTTTATATTCATTCTGACACATGAAGACACTGATCGAGACAAGTTGGCAAGGTCAAATGGAAAATTTGCTCAGTACTTGTGCAAAATTTTGGATGTGTACTTCTCTTACCATCATGATGCGTATAGCACGAAAGGTTAGCTTACTGAAATGGGTTGATGCAACTCAAAAAACATAATCATGAACATACTGATGGTAGATTTAATCATGGTGTAGGAGTTTACCTTCATGATCCTACAGCCCTTCTTGCAGCTGTTAATCCTTCACTTATCACCTACACAGAAGGCGTTGTTAGAGTCCAGACAAATGGCATCACAAGAGGACTCACAATTTTGTATAACAAACAGAAAAGGTAGGACCCTTCTATTCATCCAAGATAAAAGGAAAAAGTAAAAAGAAAAAGATCTGGATTTGATTGTCCAATTTTGTAACAGAGAATGAGATTACAATAGATATTAGCAAAATGATTTAAAGTACAGAATAAAGAAGGTTATGCAAAACCCTGAAAGGTTTGTATAAGGCTATTCAGCCAGACAGGAGTGAGAAAAACCAAGCCATTGAAAATTCATACTTAATTGGTCAGTGCTGATCTGTAGTTTTGATAATGACTGTAGTATAAAACTCGGATGGTCTCAACTGAATAGATTCCTGTATGTCATAAATTATTTCCTCAACTGAAGATACCGTATTTAATACATCGAAAGGTCTCTTTATATTCTACCAAATAAAAAGAGGCCTTGTATATTCTGATCCTTTTTTTTTTTTTTGACAATTTTTATCAGTTACGATATTAGTGAGGGCATTTGAACTTGGGACCTTCTCTTTGAAACAAATGGTTGGATACCATTTGGGTTATCCCTGCCTACATATTTTGGTCTATTTTTAAGCTGTACATGCTTTGAATTTTTCTTTTAAAGGTAAAACATGAAAACATAAGAATATAAGATACACTTTTTCTTGTATTAATTAATTTCTGCCACTGGTTGTACTTGACTCCCTTTTGCTGTTGGTTATTGACCCTTGTCCCTATGATCATCGTTTTGTGGACTCATCTCCCTTTGTGCTTTCCTTGAATAACTAAACTAGGTTTGGCGAAGTCACGGAATGGTCTGATAAACCCACAGTGAAGGTGGCAGTCACGGTTGATGCTCCCACAGTTGTCAACTTGGTCATGGAAAGGCTCATAGACTCTTGAAGTGTTCGATCAAATGCAGTTTGAACCAGCTTTGTTTAACCTGCGCTTGATTCAAGACAGCTTACATTTCATTTCAGGAAGAGCAGCTGGTTTGCCGCTGTTGTGCTTGATATTTAAGGCATCTGATTTGGATATAAACTGCATAATCCTCATTCACTCATATCCGAAATAAAATTGTTTGTATTTTATTTTATTTTCCTGGCAATAATGACTAGAATTTCGTTTCAATCCCAATAATATGAAGATAGTAAGTAGTAACCGGACCAAGATCATCTATCCATTTTCCTACCATGCTTTTAATTTTGGCCATCAATCTTCTCACTTCTTTTCTTTTCTTTTCTCTCTCTCTCTACTCTCTCTTTCACGGGCAAGATTAAGGCATCTATTCATAGCTCTTATATCTTACATAAAAAAAAAAAACAAAATTGTATCCATCAACTTTATTAAAAGAGGAGGAGTGAGAGTGAGAGTGGTAGTGCAACAGTGCTGATGACGTGATTTGAGAATTCATGATAAAGTCCAAACTCCAAAGACGCACGCACTTTAATGGCCGTGTCAGCAATAAATAAATTTAAAGGAGAAAACGCTTTGATTCGATTCCCTCACAGTCACAGTCGCATGCTCACAAAGTCACAATCACATTCTTGGTTGCAGAGAAGAAAGAGAGGCAGAGAGATTAGAGATGGTGGGTGGTGGTCTCGTAGGAGGAGTGATATTGGACGACTCTGTGTTGTTGGCCGAGTCACAACTACACCAACACCAACATCACGACTCTTCTTCTTCTGCTAATGCGACTGCGACTGCGACTGCCTACTTGCCACCAGCCGCCCACTTTCTGCTCCGTAAGCTCCGCCATTCCAACATCCCTACGGTACTAGCTCTTCCTCTTCTTCCAATTGTCTTCTTTTCTGTCCAAATGTTCAATACTTAAAATTAGAGTCAATTTCTTGTCATCACAAAGTCCCTTAAATAATTTTCATGTTTTGATTTAACTTAACTATCTGCCCTTTTTCATTTGCAGGGAATTTCTTATGGGCCAGGTCTTGAACCTCATAAGGTACCTACCTTCTCATTCTCCTGCATATTACGCCCTTCTTAATGAAACAATGAATCGAATCGCATAACCCAAAAGCTTTCAATTTTGTCATAATATAACCAAATTTGAGTATCATACTCCACTGTTTTTCTCACCTTAGCTGTTTATGATTCTCATTTCTTTTCAAATCGACGCATTTAAAATTAATTTTTTATTGATGTGTGTTTTTGTTGGTCAAAAAATTGTCTTGATAAGTTGGCAACACATTAAATAGGAAAAGAGAAAACTAAAATGCTCTATAATTATATTAGTTTTTTTTTTTTTTTTTTTTCTCATGATGCTATAATTTTGAATAGTTAAAAACAATAAACAACTTCACAAGATATATGCTGCTATTGAACACATTTTTATCATCTTGTTTTATTTTTTTGAAGAGAAACACATTTCAGTAATCTTCCTATGAGCTTTTTCAGTATCTCTTGTCAGGATGGTTATAATGGTAGTATTCTTATCTCTTTAGAGCATCTCCTTGATTTATGAAACTTCCTATATTCTTATGTTACTTACAAGAGAGTATGAAACCCTGATCTGATGGCTTAGGCCATCAGTTTCCCAGGCCGGCCAGGGTTCTAACCCAGGTTGTTGCCTGTGGAAAAGCTTTAACTAAGAAAAAAAAGTAGAGATTGCCCAAAAAAAAGCATAAAAGTAGTGAACTGTGCATGCTCTCTTTATATTGGTTCATATCATAATGAAATATTCCACTGAACATACACCTTATTGTATTCTATTGATAAAGCTCTTAACCACTGTATCTGCTTGTTATAGGTTAGAATTCTCAAAGAGATGGTGATGCAGTATTCAGTCCATTGCTTCATTTTTGATGCATCTTCTATAGATGATGCTATTCAAGAGGTTACGATAGCTTGGCGTAATATTGGAGGCAGTATTTTGTATCTAGTTTCTAACAACAAGAAAGACATCTTTCCTAAACTAAGCAAATGTGATTGGCTGATCACCGTTCTGAGTGAGTATCAGAATTCATGTTTTCCCCTACAGTGAGAGCCAGGGCAATTGTTCCGCTCTTTGTAGGCATAGAATAAACCACCGGGAGCCAAGTTCCTTATATAAGTTGGGGCATTTCTATCATTTGAAGTAAAAAAATTGACATGAGAAGCTTTTTAAGGGGCATAAATCCTTCTATTTAATATATTCCATATTATACACACGTGTGCACACATAAGTGAGTATTGAAGCACTAATTATGTTTTATGTGTGGTAAGGGAAAACTTGCATTACAATGTTGTCATTGTAACATTTTTAGTGAGGGTGTTGTGGTTTCTATATATAAGAATGTCTTATATCTAAAATTGTCTGCTACATTTTAAGTCAATTTTGTCCTGTTTTTGGCTAAAGTGCAAAACTGTTTTGCTTTCAGATGTTGAAGGCAGTACAGCATGTGAGAGTTCAAGCATGGTTTATATCAACAAACTACAGGAGTTGCCTTTGACAATTTGCCACTTAAATAGAAAGGTTTTAAAGAGTAACTGTTGTTCATATTCCACTAACAACTGTCTACAAGGGCGATCGTATTGTTTTATAATCCCTGTTTTTAATGTGTTGAACTTTTTTACTTGGAAAACAGATTTAAACTAGTCATTTCCTTCAAAAAAACTCTTGTACAAACATGGTAAGTGCCTTGTATATATGCATCTTGAATGCGCCATACCATGTTTAAACAAAATAGTTTTATATGCTCTTGAGCTTGGTGGTCTATGCCTATAAACAAAGGAGGTTTGCATAGGGGACTGTGAACTCTTAGTTTTGACAAAAAAATTTCCTATATACTGCTTGTAAGTTTGAATTTTTATGCTTCACATGGAAAACAGGCAATTGGAGACAGTGTTGTGACAGTTGGTTATATTATGAAGTCTTCTCGTGAAGAAGATTTTGCTAAGGTGAGCCCTCTGTGAAATTAAAGGTAATCAATGGTAGTAGAGAAGAAAAGTATAATTTGTAAGAGGACCGTGTGACACCATAGACTTGTGTAAGGTAAACATGCTTCTTAAGTGTTCAGTGTCATTGATACTTGATATCATGTGAATGTCTGAATTGTACTCTTTTGAGAGGATTTGACTCTACTATTTGATTTTTGCACTTGTAAAAGTACCATAATATATTCAATGGCTGTAATTATTTTATTGGAAATGTCTAGTAACTTTTGTCCCTCGAGTTCTCCCAGCTTGGTCTGGTTGTGTAATTTGTGGCTAGCATTTCAAGTGGTTTTGTATTCCATGATAAAATGATGTAAAACCAGTAGAGAGCTAACAGATAAAAAGAAAAGAGAAGAAGAGGAATAGAAAGGGAGGAGAAAGAATTGACGATGAGATGAATGAGAAAATGTAGTTTATTTCAATAATCAAGTCTGCTTGGTTTGGAACACAATAGCCTATATATAGAGGCCAACACAATCAAATAATCACTTGAAATTATTCTTAGATAAATGCTAAGAAAATACCTAGATTACTACCTACATAAACATAAAAGAAAATATATAAAAATCATAAAAATGGATAAACACGAAAGTTATAAACATCTAGTGGATGAAGTCCAATTTCTATCATAAAGTCCAGTAAAATATAACGTTTATAAATGATTGCATTTTGAAGCTTACATGTCTTCTTGATTTTTGCAGAGGGGTGCATTCCCTATGCATCCTACACAAAATGGGCTGATGTTCATGCCCCTCACATTTGAGCTCCCTCTATCACCTCAATTGCAAGAAGTTGATGTAGTCCTCCATAAAGCAACTGATGAAATTATATCCATTGATTTGAATAGCTCTTTACAATCCCCTAACAAAATAACTTACAGCAGGGGCATGCAGGAATTGCAAAGGTAACCTATGAAGTTTATCAATCTTATTCTTTTCCCCATACAGCATAGTTGATTTAATGCCAAGAAGAAAGAAAAAAAAAAGCTTCTTAAAAGTTTCTGATCTTGTATTATATGAGCTCATGGAAAGCCCATCAAAACATTGACATGTAGAACTTTTCTTCTTTTGGCAATTATTCCACTGTACATGCATTATGACTTTACATTTTCTAGTGTTTCCATCTTAGCCAACAAAATGTTTTCACTTGTTAGGAACTGAAACAAACCTGAGCTTTAGAATTTTGAAGTCAATGTGTTCTTTAAATTCCTAGAGACACATTGAAAGTGGAAACAAAACATTTTCTGGAATTATAAGATATGATTTATTCTAGGACTTGAAATCTTGATTATAATTCCTAGTGCTGCCTAATTTCTTATCTTATATAATATGACTGGAAAAGGGCACTAAATAGTTTAGTGATAACCCTTTGGTTCTTTCTATAATCGTTTTGTTCTTGCACAGATATATGGAAGATCATCCGGACCTCTGTGTGGTTGACCCACTTAACTACATTTGTTCTGTATTGGATCGACTGAAAATTCAACAGATTCTACTTGGGTTGGAGGATCTCAAAACTGCAGGTTGCTGTGCAATTAGGGGACCGCATTTTCTCAAGGTTTCCTCTCATAGTGGTTTTTGTATTCACAAATTATTTTTTTAAAAAAATGCATCTTAATTTTTATCATACTACCTATATTTTCAAAGAAAATTTATTAACAGCATTAAAAAGACCCATCTATTGTACATGTTCTAAGTGCGTGTGAGGTGGCTAGTAAAGAAAAAGGGAATATGAGTGTTACATGTTAATTCAGATTTATTCTTTATATATTCTGTAGGCACTTTAATTGTTTGCAGTTATTATGTTTTTTTTTTTTGTTCTCAGTTATTATGTTAATTTATGAGATTCAAAATTTATGGCTTAGCTCGGAATAATGAACTTGTCCAGAATTTATTTAGTGGACTTTTTCTTATTTTCTACTAAAAATGCGCAGGTTGATGATTTTAACCAGTCTGGTTTGATTCAAAGGCTGTGTGATGCTAAATTAGCTCTTCCAAGTATAGTAAAACCTCAAGTTGCTTGTGGTGTAGCCAATGCTCACAGTATGGTAATTCCTTAATATTTCTGGTGCTATGAATACAAATTTTCATGTCATTGCAGTTAAATCCTGCTGAGTGCTGAATAATTGTAAAGGATAGGGATATCAGTCACATGCCTGCAAATACTATTTTCCTTTTTTCTGCCTTATATCTGATTGCATTTAGCACCCTCTCTGACAAATCTTTAAATTTTCATTAAAGTAATTGAACTATTTTTGAGCCAGTAATATTGGAATGGAATTATGGAAGTATACATACTGATTCTTAATCCAAATTCATCAGCTCTGCTGTACTGTATAACATAAAAAACTCAATCTTGCATTACAGGCAATTGTTTTTAGAGTTGAAGATTTTAAGGATTTGACTGTTCCTCTTCCATCAATTATACAGGTGAGCAGGAATTAATTTTCATTTAATGAATTTGGTGTAGCATCTTACCTACTATATTTGGTATAGGAATTATTTTTTTCTTGAAAGATTGGTGTAGAAATTCTTTTTACTCCAACCTAATGATATATGAGATATTAACAGAGTAGGTGTCAAAGACCAGGTATGGTTTGTCAGCTTATGGGTTTTTCCTTGAAACGAAAATTGGAAATGATTGTAATTGCAGGAATATGTGGATCATTCTTCGACACTCTACAAGTTTTACGTTTTGGGTGAGAATGTTTATCATGCAGTTAAGAGCTCTACGCCGAATGCAGATGCCTTGATGAAATTATCTGGAAGTAATGAGCTCAAACCTTTAGTCTTTGACAGGTAGCACATTTGATTTTTTCCCTTCTTCTAATTCTACCATTCCTTTCGATCTTTGCTTTGATGACACACGTACAAGGGCATGTACTCAATGCCCATGTTGTGGTGGTTTTCCTTCACAGCTTAAAATCCCTACCCACTACCAAAGGGGACCCAAATTCTGGAGATGGTAATTGCACGAAGGCCACTGATCACTGCATTGATCTTGAGTTGGTTACCAGTGCAGCTAATTGGCTAATGAGAAAGCTTGATCTGACCATCTTTGGCTTTGATGTTGTTGTAAGTAGCCAACTTAAGCTTGCCTAACTATATATTATAGGCTTATAGCAAATTAGCAATCCACAATCAGACCAAATGAAGCTGAAAGCCTATATATATTGATGAGGATTATGTTTGGAAAAAATAAAAACCAATCCTTTTCCTGATACAACAATGTCAATGAAGACCAACTATATGAATTGTAACCACCAGAACTTCCTTATCCGCCTCAAGCAGCCTGCAATCTGATATTAGTTTGTTCCATGACACCATTCCATCTTTGCTTGTCTCCTCCTGCAAATTAGTTGTTTGTTTGATACATTATGCAGTTGAGCAAAACGAACCCTCCTAATTGTGTTTGTCACCATTGTTTCCTGTCGTGATGTGCAGATTCAGGAAGGCACCGGTGACCATGTCATTGTCGATGTGAACTACCTCCCATCATTCAAGGAAGTTCCCAATGAAGTTGCCATCCCTGCCTTTTGGGATGCCATAAAGAAGAAATTTGAATTGAAAAGGATGAAATAAGCAACAGCTAGTGTTTTGTCTTCTATGTGCAAGTAGTTGGGTAGTGAAGATGGAGTTTTATCCTGACAATGAATTAAAAGAGGCTAGAGTTACGTGTAATAGAATTGAAGGTCAACATAAGTTGTGTATTTGGTTACATATCATTGCACCCTCTGAAGAACTCTCAAGCAATGAAAGCCCCTTTTTTTCCTTTTTACTCTCATTTTGATCCCAACAATCTTGTTGAAGAAAAGTGAGTTAGAGAATGGGATTTTGGGAAATCTTTGCTCTAAAACACGTGAACCCATAGAAACAAATATATGCATGTCTGAGAAAAAGTAAAAATAAATAAATAAATAAATAAAGTTTGCGTTTAGGGATTTTAAACGGATTAAGAGTCGAGACTTGTGCGGGTTGAGGAGTCTTGTTTATTTATTTATTTTTTATTAAAGGATAAATTTCATTAAACTGATGTAGTCTCTAGTTATAGAAAGTTCTTCAGAAATTAGATCCATAAGCGAAGAAAGACTTTCCTCTAACCACATTATAACACGGTCAACACCTCCCCTTCGGAGAGCCAAACGAGCAAGTTCAAGTCACCCGATTAGCTCCCCTAGGACATTGCACAACCCGAGCAATCTGCAACAATAATTACCTAGGAGTCTTGTTTCATTGTGCAGGTTAATTTCTGTTAGTTTTGCACTTTCATTTTAGTCCAAATTTGTTTCAACTCGGTAAGGTTCATATCCAAGCTTGTTATACTAACATGATAACTCATATTTATAACGTACAGTGATAAGGAATATAATGATTAAGATGTCTAAAAATGTTTGTGTAAGCAAGCCACTATTGTGATCGAGACGGTTAATGCTAAAACCTCAAGTTGTTTGCTGCCAAAGTCTAGACTCTAGAGATAAAATTTGTCCCTGATATAAATAACATAGACAAACGTAACTTTGCTATTAAACTCAACCCTTACACCATGCTAGAAGCCTAGAACACAATCATTGTATAGAGCTAGATATAATCTATCCCCATTCCAACATCTAAACTAGATTCTTAAATCATGCCAGAACATGACCATTGTATAAAGGATGTTGGGTGGCAACAATGGATATCTCAAAGTTCGGTTAAAAGGATGAAGATGTTGGCTGTTTTGAGTAGAGGTAGCAATTTTTGACACACATGCAAGATAAAATTATACAAATTGTACTTGAAGTTACCGCATTAAGATTGACCATTTCTTGACACGATACACTAAACATAAATAATAAACAAGTCGGGTTAGTATAAAACTTGTGTAAAACGATTATGACACAGTAAACACGTTTAACTAGTACTATATGAAGAAAATGAGTAATGTTTTTTATTTTTTAATATTTATTATATGAGTCATTATATAATGATAGATTTATTTTTTATGATTTTGTTACTGCATATTTAAACATATTTTCATTTTATAAGTGACACATAAGTAATAGTTTTTGTTTAAAATAAATGAAAATATGTTTAAATTTTTATATCACAAGATATATGAGTCAATTCGAACATTATACGATTATAAACGGTTTGAGTTAAAATTGACTAGTATTTAACACAAACACGAACACGAGCCACTAACACGAATTGTCACCTTTAATTTTATTTCTTGGCTTGAATAGTATTTGTGAATGGTTTAGTATAATGAATTATGGTTATTTTCAAGGGATAGCCGTTTATAGGAGTGACAAGATTTCAACATCACTGAGCACTTAGTGGGTTAAAGTATTGGTTTTTTTTTTTTTTGGTCAAGGGTTAAAGTACTGGTTAGTTATGGCAATTTAAAAAGGGTTTACTCCTAAAATTCTTTTTGCACACCCTTTTTGAAAAAAAAAAAA